>WEKY01057051.1:8405-24351 GCA_013390045.1 Picathartes gymnocephalus | reverse complement strand
CCTGACATTCCCAGCTCCAAGGGGCTTTCCCGCCCCAACATTCCCAGCCCCCAGCGATGCTCCAACCCTGAAATTCCCAGCTCCAAAGGATGCTTTAACCCTGAAATTTGCAGCTCCAGGGATGCTCCAATCCCAACATTCCCAGCTCCAGGGATTTTCCAACCCTGTTATTCCCAACTCCAAGGGATTCTCCAACCCTGACATTCCCAGCTCCAAGGATGCTCCAACCCCGACATTCCCAGCTCCAAGTGCTTCTCCAAGCCTGACCTCCCCCTGTGGATGCACCAGCCCCATTCCCCATCCCTCAATTCCCAGCCAGGTCCTTTTTGCGGGATCAAGGCCCTTCCCTGCAGCCTTTTCCCTGGTTTTCAGGGGCTTTGGGATGGGAATTTCACTCCGCGGGAGCCTCAAACCCTCCCCTCCTCCTTTCCCCACCAGCCACCCCCAATTTTCCATATTTTCTCGTCCTTCCTTTGTTCCGCCTCCTCCTTTCACACTTCCCACACTTTCCTCCCCCCCTCCAAAATGTCACTTCAGGAGAAGAAAAAGTTGGGCCCAGAACCCAAAAGATTCAAAAGCAGCAGGAAAGAAAAAAAACCCAACCGGGATTAATTTTAACAGGAACGGGAAAAATTCCCGCCCTAATGATCAGCTTGGATTTTTTTTCCTACCAGGAACAGCTCCCGGGATAAGGGCGAGGAGGAAAACCAGCAAGGAAAGGGAAGATTTTCCCAGATTTTAATTGGATTTTCCTGCAAGGCTCAGCCGGACCCGGCAGCTCCGTGTGTTCCTCTGGAGTGGTGGTACTTCCCATTTTTCCTGGGAATTTTGCTTTGGGCTTCCCAAAAGGGGAAGATTTGGGGTTCTGTGGTGGAGGATGAGGGAATTGGGACCATTCCCAGATTTTCCCAGAGCCACGCACCCTCAGCGTGCTCCCATCCATCCCGGATCCCTCTGGAAGGGCCTCAGTCTTCCCAGGTATTTCCTGGATGAAAAGGAGCAGGATGAGGACAGCGGGATCCTCTCAGTGTGCGGGGAAAATGGGATGGGATGAGCACAACGGGATGGGAATTCAGGGTGGGAGAGGCTGGAGGGGCCTCAGCACGCCCAAAAAAAAACCACCATTGTGCCTTTCCATGGAAATTCCAGGCTGGAAAGACATTCCCAGTGCCTGGAGATCCTCAGGGATGTTCCATTAAATCAGGATATCACATTCCTAGAGCCTGGAGATCCTCAAGAATGTTTCATTAAACCGGGATAACACATTCCCAGAGCCCGGAAATGATTGGGAATGTTCCATTAAACCGGGATAACACATTCCCAGAGCCCAGAGATCACCGGGAATGTTCCACTAAACTGGGATAACACATTCCCAGTGCCTGGAGATCACCAGGAATGTTCCACTAAGCTGGGATAACACATTCCTGGTGCCTGGAGATGATTGGGAATGTTCAACTCGAGCCTCTAAACTGGGATAACACATTCCTAGTGCCTGGAGATCCTCAGGGATATTCCACTAAACCGGGATAACACATTCCCAGTGCCTGGAGATGATTGGGAATGTTCCACTAGACTAGGATAACACATTCCCAGGCCCTGGAGATGATCAGGGATGTTCCACTAAACCAGGATAACACATTCCCAGAGCCCAGAGATCACCGGGAATGTTCCACTAAACTGGGATAACACATTCCCAGTGCCCCGAGACGATTGGGAATGCTCAACCCGAGCCCCTACACCGGGATAACTGAGTGTTCTACATCCAAAAATCCCGAATCCAGAGGCATCCCTCCCTTCCCGTCCCCGCTCCCCCATCCTGACCTCCCTGCTCCCGCTTCTCCCGCGCCTCAGCACTTTTTCCGTGCGAAACAAATGTTATTTTCTCCCCGGCCGGAGCCCAATTCATCTTCCTGTCAGGGGGAATCGCGGCGAGAGGGCGAGAGCAGCAGCCAGCAAGTGCTCCCACACGGGAAAAACGGGATAACGACGCTCCCAGAAATCCTCCCTCCCCTGGTTAATCAGCTCAGGACACGGCTAGGCAGAGAATTTAACCTGAAAAAAAAAAAAAAAATTAAAAATTAAATGGGAGGTGGAAAAAAACGATCCCGTTCCCCGGCCCCTTCTGTTCGGGAAAAGCCTGGGAGATTTTTTATCTTTCCATAAAGTTTTATTGGAGCTGATGGTGGGAGGGAGATCCAATTAAACTCCCCCTAATCCCGGGCTCAACTCCACGGCCCCGGTGGGAGATCGGGAATGGATTGAGGTGACAAACGAGGGGAGATAAATTGGAGCCGAGGGGAAGAGGGAGGGCACGGAAAAAACGGGATTTAATTGGGAAAGGCAGAACCTCCGGGCCTGGGGAATTCCGGCTTCCTGCAACAGGAGCCAGGAGAGCTGGAATTAAACACATCCAGGGATTTTCCCGCTGCCAGGTGGGACCAGGGATGCCCCAGGTGAGCTAATATAATATAATTAATAAATTCTTGATTAATAGCTTTAATAGAATTAAGGTTTCTGAGAGGATTTGCTGGGGATTCACCCCTCCCCCCCCCAATGGAACAGTGCCTCTGCCGGAGGAGACAAATCCAGGGAAGTGTTCATCCAACCATCCAGGATGGGATCCATGGCATTCCCAAATCCAGCAGCCCAGCCCCTCCTCATCCTCCATGGATGATGAGGATCAGGGAATCACGGAATGATTTGGGTTGGGAGGGACCTAAATCCCATCCAGTTCCAATCCCAGCACTTCCCACTGTCCCACGTTGATCCAACCTGGCCTTGGGCACTTCCAGGGATCCAGGGGCAGCCACAGCTTCTCTGGGAATTCCATCCCAGCCCCTCCCCACCCTCCCAGGCAGGAATTCCTTCCCCAAGGAATTCCCAGCTCCAAGGGATTCTCCAACCCCAACATTCCCAGCTTCAAAGATGCTCCAACCACATCATTCCCTGCCCCGACGGATGCACCAACACCGACATTCCCAGATCCAAAGATGCTCCAACCCCATCATTCCATGTCCCCAGGGATGCTCCATCCCCATCATTCCCAGATCCAAAGATGCCCCAACCCCATCATTCCCCAATCCCATCTATCCCATTTCCCCAAATCCCATCCACCCTGCCCTTTGGCAGTGGGAAGCCGTTCCCCGTGTCCTGGCACTCCGGCAGATTCCCGGTGATCCCGGGCCGTCCCTGCAGCACCCACAGAGGGCTGAGAAAACAAAATCCTGGAACGGTTTGGGTTGGCAGGGACCTTAAATCCCATCCTCTTCCAACCACGGCACCTCCCACCATCCCAGGGCGCTCCAGCCTGGCCCTGGGCACGTCCCAGCTCCTCTGGGAATTCCACCCCATCCCCTGCCGACTTTGCCTCACACCCCAGCCCCGCGCTCCAACTTTTCCACAAAACCCCGGCAAGAGGGAAATCGAGGTGAATCCCCCCCAAAGCAGCTCGGGGCCGGTTTCCTTGGAACAGCTTCCCTGCAATCCACGTGCTCCTTGGAGCACAACCGAGCTTGGCCTTGAGCAGGAGCTGCTGCTTTTAATTCCCTTCCCACTGAGTCACCCTCCCTGCCCTTCCTTTCCCTTCCCTTCCCGAGCCGAGCGCGGCACTCCAACGCGCCGCAGCTATTTTGACACACCGAGCAAATATCAATTAATTCGCCTCTCTGAGTGAAGAAAAAAAACCAAAAAAAAAAAAAAAAAAACCAAAAAAAAACCCTGTAAAGAAAAGCTTAATCTTAATTGAAAAAATCCCGGGCCAGATTCGCAGCTCCGCCGTTCCTCAAGCGCCGGGAAATCGCGGCTCCCCCGAGGAAAAGGTTTCGCTGGAGGAGCTGCGTGAGTCACCCGAGTCAGAACGGGGAAAAAAAAAGGGGGGAAAGAGGCACTTCCAGAAGGGCCTCAGCTCCCACTGGATGATTTGGGATAAGGGAGGTCACAGGAGGACCCCAAAGCTGGGATCCATCCCGAGGATGCGGGAAAAGGACGAGGATTTGGGGATCAGTGACGCTGCAGCCATTGGGTTCCTCCCCAAACAGCCCCAAAACCCCAAATCTGCCCCAAACCGTGGGGGCCCAAAGCAGCTTTTGAGGCCCTCCCATCACCTCCTCCTCGCAGCCCCCAGCAGGAGCAGCAGGAATTCCGTGGGAATAAACAAGCCCCGAATCCTCAGCCCCCGCAGAAGGACGGGATTGAGTCAATCCATGGCTTTGACTCACGGAATTTTTTTGCCGTTCGAACGCAATTAACTGACGAGCCCTGGCTTCGTTCGGGGGCTTTTCCTCCTCGAGGACGTCACAAAGGCTCCCGGCCCTCCTGCCAGTGGATTCTTGGAGCAGGGAAAGACACCAGGAATAGAATTCCAGAGCGGTTCAGGTGGGAACGGACCTTAAATCCCATCCTGGTCCACCGGGTCACCTTCCGTTATCCCACATTATTCCAACCCGGCTTGGGGCACTTCCAGGGATGGGGCAGCCACAGTTCCTCTGGGAATTCCACCCTCACAGGGCAGAATTCCTTCCTAAAATCCCATCTCTCCCTGTCCTGCGGCAGTGGGAATCCATCCCCCTCATTCCAAGTGATTTGCTGCTAACCACCACCCTCCCCCCCCGCCGCCAAAAAAAAACTATCTTTGGTGGGAAAAGGGGAATAAAAAACCCCCACACCCCAAAAAACCTGTTCACGCTCTGACACCCCTAATTAGGTGCTCCACCCTTGGAGCAGCACAGCAGGGATCTTGAATTCCAAGGAAAAGGCAGAACGTGCCAGACTCGCCGTATTTTTAGCCGGCACAAGCCCAACACTTCCCACCCTCCTCCCGCCCTCTGCTCTTCGCAGCTGCCCCGAGCCGGGAACGTCAGCGCTTCCCGAGTGAGAACGGGAGCAGGGAAAGGTTATCCAAGCTGTCAGGAAGGGTTTATTCCCCTCTCCCGCAGACGGGAAAGTAGCGGGATGTGTTCGGCCTTGGCGCTAACGACGAGCCGGTCCTGACGCTGAGCGCGGGTGACACCAGGGCTGGCCCTTGGTGGCAGCGAATTCCCGCCGTGCCCGAACGGATCATCCCGAGTGTCTGGCACTGGAAAGCCCCGCTTGGGGAATATTCCAAGGTTTCCAGCGCGGCTCCGCGTCCCGGCACGGTTTGGAGAGGGGAATTCCAATGGGCAGGGTGGGATTCGGGATGTTTCCTCGCTGGGTGTTTGTGAAACAGCTGGGGAAATTTGGGTCAGATTCCCATTAAATGCTTGCTCCTGAATTTTGGGAATTTCGTTGTCACGCTGTCCCTTTAACCAAAATCCCCCCCAGGTCGGTCTCGGAGCAGGAATTTGCCATTCCAAGTCACGATGGGATCTTGGAATGGTTGGGGTTGGAAAGGGACCTTAAATCCCACCCTGGGCCATGGGCAGGGACACCTCCCACCACCCCAGGTGGCTCCAAGCCCCGGGACAGGGGTCCAAGGAAAAGCTGGGAGAAGGATTTTGGGATGTTGGGGGATGAGAAACCGAATTTGACACAGAAATCCAACGGAGTCCTGGGATGAGCCAAGACGGAGTTGTTGGAGAAAAGAAGGATCCAGGGAGATCCCAGAGCTCCTTCCAGGGCCTAAAGGAGCTCCAGGAGAACTGGGGAGGGATTTGGGACAAGGGATGGAGGGACAGGACACAGGGAATGGCTTCCCACGTGGAAAGGGGAGATTTGGGTGGGATTTTGGGAAGGAATGCCCAACTGTGAGGGTGGGAGGGGCTGGGATGGAATTCCCAGAGGAGCTGTGGCTGTCCCTGGAAGTGTCCAAGGCCAGGCTGGGATGATCTGGGACAGTGGGAGGTGTTGTGGTCGGAAGTGGATGGGATTGAAGGTCCCTTCCCACCCAAACCACTCTGAAATTCCAGGATTCCGTGATTCTCCCTGAGCTGTTGGCATCCAGGTCTCCTCCTTTCCCAGTCCCTCCAAATCCCATTTTTCTGGGCACAACTCCTGGGCTCTGCTCCCGCTCCCATTCCTGGATTTCGGAGCCCGTGGGTGGCTGCAATTTCCCAGCTTTTCCCACATGGCAGCAGGTGGTGCCAGGGAGGATAAAGGATAAACAGGGATAAATCTGTACACAGGAGCCTCTGGAATTCACCGGAATCCGGCAGCTCCGGCCTCCAGGGACTGCTCTGGAACGTCACCAAAGCCAGTGTTTAAACCTGTCCTATCCCATCCAAAATAAATCCCGATAATAAAAAATCAGATTTAAACTTTTCCTATCCCATCCAAAATAAACCCCAATAATCAAAAATCAGATTTAAACTTTTCCTATCCCATCCAGAACTAATCCCAATAATCAAAAATCAGATTTAAGCCTTTCCTACCTCATCCAGAATAAACCCCAATAACCAAACTCAGTTTTTAAACCCGTCCTAACCCATCCAGAATTAAACCCTAGTAATCAAAAATCAGATTTAAAACTGTCCTATCCTACCCAGAATTAACCCCAATAACCAAAGTCAAAATTTAAACCTGTCCTAACCCACCCAAAATTAACCCAAATAACCACAAATAGGATTTAAACCTTTCCTATCCCACCCAGAACTAAATCCAATAACCGAACTCAGCATTTAAATTAAATTAAACCCTAGTAATCAAAAATCAGATTTAAAACTGTCCTATCCTACCCAGAATTAACCCCAATAACCAAAGTCAAAATTTAAACCTGTCCTAACCCACCCAAAATTAACCCAAATAACCACAAATAGGATTTAAACCTTGCCTATCCCACCCAGAATTAAACCCAGCATTTAAACCTGGCCTAACCCTGCCCTGCCCCTCCAAAACGAAGCCCAGGAGCCAAACCCGATATTTAAATTTAAATTACTCCGATCTCTGATTATTTTTAATTCCTTTTCCATTTGTGCTCCCAGAGACTTCCTCCTTTTGTTGGGAATTAATTTGCCCTAATTTAGGGAAGCGTTTTTGATTGCTTTTGATTAAGTTTAACAAGCAGGGAGGAAAAAAAAAAGAAAAGCTGCAGCTTTAAACATCAAAGCAAACAAATCCTTGGGCTGGGCTTAATTAATAACGGCTGGCACTCCCCGAACAGGGAATTTATCCATTATGGAACAAGAAATTCCATGTTGGAATCATTAATCCACACGAAAACACGGCCCGGGCAAATCCACGGATTTCTGGGAGGTGAAGGCGCGTGTTGGTTGAAAATTTGGGATTTGGGGTGAAGCTCAGGAGTTCAAAAAATGGGAATTTTCCGTCAGAGAGGAGCAAAGTCCCACTGAAAGGTCAGAAATTCCTGGTTTTTCCTCTTCCCTGTGATATCCATGAATCCTTTTTCAATCCCAAAGTAGGGCAGGGCAGAATTCCAGGCTCAATCCTACTCCAGGCAGGAGCAGGAAGCAAAAATCCTGGTGTTCCAACAGGAAAACCTCCCATAACCCAGGCTGGGAACCCATTCCGGGATGGATCCTAAGCCGGGAATTAGATCCTAATTTGGGAATTGGATCCTAATTTGGGAATTGGATTCTAATTTGGGAATTGGATCCTAACCCAGGAATTGGATCCTAGTCCAGGAATTGGATCCTAAGCTGGGAATTGGATCCTAACCCAGGAATTGGATCCTAACCTGGGAATTGGATCCTAAGCCAGGAATTGGATCCTAACCCTGGAATGGATCCTGACTTGGGAATTGGATCCTAACCCAGGAATTGGATCTGAATCTGGGAAATGGATCTGAATCCAGGAATTGGATCCTAACCTGGGAATTGGATCCTAACCCAGGAAATGGATCTGAATCCAGGAATTGGATCCTAACCTGCAAATTAAATCCTAACCTGAGAATTGGATCCTAACCCTGGAATGGATCCTGACTTGGGAATTGGATCCTAACCTGGGAATTGGCTCCTAACCTGGGAATTGGCTCCTAACCTGGGAATTGGCTCCTAACCTGGGAATTGGCTCCTAACCTGGGAATTGGCTCCTAACCTGGGAATTGGCTCCTAACCTGGGAATTGGATCCTAACCTGAGAATTGGATCCGAATCCAGGAAATGGATCTGAATCCAGGAATTGGATCCTAACCTCGGAATTGGATCCTAACCTGGGAATTGGATCCTAACCCAGGAAATGAATCCTAATCTGGGAATTGGATCCTAACCCAGGAAATGGATCCTAACCTGGGAATTGGATTGTAAAACGGGAATTGGATCCGAATCTGGGAACTGGATCCTAACTCGACTTCTCCCAGGATAAGACACGGAAGGCTCTGGAAGCTGCTCCGCTTCATTACCCCAATTAGAGGAGCAGCTGCCCCAAACACTGGTTTTCCATCATTCCCAAGGAAATCTGTGGATCCATCCCTTTGCCAGCCATTCCCTGGATTCTACCACTGGATTTTATGGATGGAGAGAGCAGGAAATGATGGGTGAGGGGGAATAAATGCTCAAGTAAAGACAAATCCTGGGAAAAGGGAAAAGCCTCAGACAGTCGGTGCCAATTCCAAGCACGTGGAATATTTATGGGCCTTGCTCCCGAGGAGCTCCGGGAATTGAGTGGAAGTTTTTTCCAGGGAATTCAAAATGAAGAGGGATGGAGGGGAGGGTTTGCGGGGAGCCCTAAAACCGCAGATTCCGGGAATGTGATCCCACCGGATCCACCCCACTGCATCCCGGGATGCTCCATCCCACTTCCATTCCATCCCATTGCCACTGGATTCCCCCTCTTTTTCCCAACTTCCAGCCCAGAGATCCCTTGGAATTCTTGGGGGGACCTTTCCAAGGAGGGGCCGAACCCTTCCCTTGGTTCTTTCCCTTTATTTCTGTCCCTCACCTGTTCAGCAGACGGAAAATCCCTTTCGAACATTCCAAGGAATCCCGAAAATGCCTTTCAAACATTCCAAGGAATCCCAACATCACAGCCAGGCTTTCCAAGAGGTTTATTCCCGATTTTCAACCTGGGACAGGTTGTGGGAAAGGGAAACCGTCGTGGACATTTCCATGCTTTAGGAGCAGGAGAGCGAGTTGGCATCTGGGATAACTCGGGATGAATCCCGGCAAATCCGAGGCTGTGGGATGTGGATGTCCAGCTGGGGGTCGAGGAAGGAATTTTTTATTCCACGTAAGGAATTTTTGGTGCTTTTTAATTCAGGGAATTGGAGGGGAAGGGTGCAAAAAATGGGGGGAAAAGTCGGGAAAGAGGGAACGGGAAGGGAGAGGGGGAAGGAAAAGGAGGGGGAAGGAAAAGGAGGGGGAAGGAAAAGGAGATGAACAAACAAACAACAACAACAAAAAACACATCACCAAAACCAGCNCAACAAAAAAATTCCCAAATCCACCCGAGCGGAGGCTCCAAAACAAATTAAGGTTTCCATGGCAACCGCGGGTGTGTGGGCAGCTCCCAACGCACGGAATTAACACCGGCGTCATGCTCAGCGCTTAATTAAACACCGGCCCCGCGCTGCCTCCCCGAGACACCGGGAATTCGGGAATTCGGGAATTCGGGACACCTCCGCGCTGCCGGCGCCGGGAGTGGGGCTGGGAATGCGGCCGGGATCCGCATCCGGGATCCGCATCCCAAATTCCAGGGATGAGCGCCAGGGTCGAACCCCAAACGCTCCGGGCTGCGGTTGGTGCTCGACCCCCCGGCCCCATCTGGGCACAGGGAGCAGATCCAGGCGGGAAATTCCAAGGTTTTCCCCCCGCTTCCCGCTTCCCATGCGCTTGATTTTCTCCAGGAGTGACCGCACGAGGTCACCCAGAGGAGGCCGGGGCCGCGGGGCCGATGGGAACAGCGGAGGCCTTGTTCCCGCTCGGGGATCATCCCGGGGGTGGAGGATCCTCTGGAAAATGCCGCCTTTATGCCCCAAGCTCTGGGAATGGGGCTGGGAGAATTCCTGGAGCTTGGGGCACCCAACCCCATTCATCATCCCCGAGAAAAACAAGGAGCAGGACACCGTGACCAGTTCAGCGCCAGCCTCGGGGGGAATTCCCTCTTTGGGAGCGCTGGGAAGGAATTTTCCACGCCGCCCCAGGGAATTTGGGATGCTTTTGGGTTGGATTCGAGCGGGATCCATCAGCTTTTCCAGGCACGGGTTTGGAATCCGTGCTGGAGCCACCTGTGACTTCCCAGCCTTAATCCTCCTTGACATCCCAGCTGCTGCTGCTGCTGCTGCTGCTTCCATAATGAACATCCAGAGAGGGAATTAGGGCCGGGATTCGTTTCGCCCAGCGAGCCTAATTAACGGATGCAAAGATGCAGCGCCGGAGCAGGAGGCAGGAATAATTCCCGAATAATTCCCGAATAATTCAGGAGGGCACAGAAAAGGCTCCGCGCGGGCCTTGCCTCGGCCACGACAGCAAAACCTCGCCCTGCAGAGGCTCGGGAGAGCTTTTCCCGGTTTTCCAGCCTTTTAAAAGGCACCCAAATCCGAGGAATTCGAAGGCAGTGGCTTGGAGAGCCCTGGGGATGGTGGGAGGTGTCCCTGCCCCCGGCAGGGGTGGGATGAGAGGAGCTTCAAGGTCTCTCCCAACCCAGAGCATCCCAGGATTCTGCGAATTCCTCTCCTGGAAAAGGCTGCCGCTCGTGCCCCCACTCCCACTCCGGGGTAACGTCCCAGCTGGCAGGGAATTGCTGCCGCCGCATTCCGGGATTTGCTTTATTTAAGCCCCTGCGAATCCCGGGAGAATTTCCTCATCCTCGTGGATTTCTTCCTGAGGCCAAAGGTTCAATGGGAGAGCTTCCATGGCTCTCATTTTTCCTGGTTTTTTTTTTTTTTGGTTTGGTTTGGTTTGGTTTTTTTAGTTTTTTCCCCAAGGAGCCTCCAGATGGGTTTTTACTGGAATTTATTGGGATTTAAACCTCCTCAGCTGTAAGGATTGGTGTGTCCCACAAAGTTATGGATCTTGGGAAGAAGGAGCTCATGGAATACTGGAATGCTTTGGGTTGGAATGGACCTCAGGGATCACCCAATTCCAACTCTGACACCTCCCACTATTCCGGATTATCCCAGCCTGGCCCTGGACACTTCCAGAGATCCAGGGGCAGCCACAGTTCCTGGAGGAATTCCATCCCACCCTCCCAGCCAGGAATTCCTTCCCAGAATCCTACCCAAATCTCCTTTTTTCCAGTGGGAAGTCATTCCCTGTGTCCTGCCCCTCCATCCCTTTTCCCGCTCTCCCGGATCCCCTGGATGAAGAACCAGCAACCTTCCCTCTCCGATCCCAAACAACTGAAAATCCTCCCGTCCCTCTCCCACATTTTCACCCCTTTTCCCTGGATTTTCAGGACTTGGAGCTGTCAGGAGAAACCCCAGGACACCAAGACCCCCCCAAATCCAGCAATTCATTAATCCCGATTTTCCAGAAAGTTTTTTTCCCCCCAGGTCTGAGGCTCCATCCTGACGTCTTCCCAGATTTCTCCTACAAAAATATCCGCTATTTTTAAAAACCTCCCTAAAACCCTTTTCCATCTATTTTTTTCCTCCCTGCTCCCACTGCTTGGCATTTCCTGTGAGGAGCATGGGGACTTTTTAACTGCTCCAAAAACCTGGATGCAAAAAAAACCCAAAAAAACCCTGGAATATTCCCTTTGGAAGCACCGGGTTGGGATTTATGGCCCCGGGCATGTGGGAGAAGGAATAAAAACACCTGGAGAGGCAAAAATTCCTTAAGGAGCCAAAAATTCCTCTGTCACCTCTATCCCTGAGTGTTCCTGGCTACTCCCGGGAATCTGGGCATGGCCAGGAGGGAAAAGCTTGGGAATTTATGCGGAATATTCCAGGAAAATGCTTTGCCTTCCAGAGAGGTTAAGTGGCTTTTTATTCCCCTTGGGATTGCCGCTCCAGGCACGGCTGGGAACGGGAGATTCCAGCTGGGAAATAGGAGGAATTCCTCATGGAATTATCCATTAAAATTGGAGGATCTGCAGGAATTTTGGTGCACGGTGGGAAGAGGCGCCACAAGGTGACCCCAGGGATGCAAAATATTCCTTTGAACTCCTCCCAAAATTCCAAATTATCCCTCAAAAACCTCATTTCCCAGCAATTCCTCCTTTGGCAAACCCCGTGACAGCCCCACCCTGGCTGATCCATCCCAAGAAAACCCAGAATGCTCTTTTTTCCCCCAAACCCAACATTCCAAGGACAGGAGGGCGATGCCAAGCTGGAATTCCGGGGCATTAACCGGGACTTTTCCTCTCCTTTATCCCAGGAAGGAAAAGATCTCCTGGGAAAAGCTCGAGCGGATTTTATTTTCCCGTTATTATTTTATGCTACGTCCCGAAAAAAAAAAAAAAAAGAATTTGTGTTTTCAGCACTTTCTCCTATCGGGAAAGTAATTGAGTCCAAATGAAGAGGGAATTATCTCCGGAGTTAATTATCCATCCTGGCAGCCGGGGTTTCACATCCCAGCATTTTCCACTTCCACACAAAGCACGGGAATTTTCCTCTCCTGTAATTAACGTGCTGGGAACGTGGCGGAGGAAGCACCAGGGGCTGGGTTTTGGGGGGAGTTGGGGAGATTTTGGGAATCTGAGCGGAGACGGGATGGGAATGAGCCCAAATCCTGGCATGGGGCGGTGCTGGAATCGCCATTCCTGGAGGGAATATTGGAATCGCCATTCCCGGAGGAAATCCTAGATCAAGACTCCATTCCCAGTGCTGAAATCACCATTCCCAGAGGGAATATTGGAATCACCATTCCTGGAGGAAATCCTAGATCAAGACTCCATTCCCAGTGCTGAAATCACCATTCCCAGAGGGAATATTTGAGCAAAACCCTTTTCCAGTGCTGGAAGTGGCATTCCCAGAGGGAATCCTGGAGAAAGATCCTGCTCCCAGTCCTGGAATTGCCATTCCTGAAGGGAACAATGGAATCACCATTCCTGGAGGGACCTTTGGAGCAAGACCCCCTTCCAATGCTGGAACTTCCATTCCTGGAAGGAATTCTGGGATTAGAATCCTGGAGCAAGACCCTGTTCCCAGTACTGGAGTCACCATTCCTAGAGATTATATTGGAATCGCCATTCCTGGAGGGAATCCTGGAACAAATCCCCCTCCCCAGTATTGGAATCGCCATTCCTGGTGGGAATCTTGGAGCAAATCCCCATTCCCAGAACTTCCCAGTAACCCCAGGATCTCCATGGATCACCATGGATAACTCCCAGATCGGGAATACCAGAAATACCAGGAATCCCCAGTGCTGGGTGGGGATGCTTCCCTGACCTTTCCAAGCAGTTCCTACTCCCTCTGGAAAAGCCTGGAGCATTCCCAGCTTTCTCAGGGAAGCACTCTAGCACCAGGAAGCCCAATCCATGCTGGATTTTCCCGCCCCTTTCCCAAGGAATCCTGGCAGCTCTCAGGGCTCCAAGCCTGAACTGGGATGGCTGGGATCACCTGGATCGGGAATCACGCCCAGGAGGAATCCCAAATTTTGCTGTGGAGCTCCCAAATCCCGTGTTTTGGCTGCCCCACACCTGGTTCCGGGTCGGAGCCTCCCTTTCCCAGGAAAAAGCATCCCAGGATGGCAGCAGGAATTCCAGGAGAGCTGGGATTTGGTTTTGTTACCAGTGCCAACTCCCACATCCCCACCGTGGGGTTTTCCGCAGGAAAAGGGAGTTTTCATCCCTCCCTCCTGTCTCTGGCAGCTCCAGCTCCCGGCAAACAGAGCTGGGATCCTTCATCCCATTTTCCACATCCCTGGAATGTCCCAGCTGGGACAGTGGGAATTGTCCCTGCCCATGGCAGGGGGTGGAAGGAGAGGCTTTTAAGCTCCATCCCAACCCAACCCAGTCTGCAATTCTGAAATTCCATGATTTTACCATCCCCAGGCCCCCAGGATTCCCAAAATCCCCTTTTCCATGAGCACAGCTGGATGGGAATTGACATTTCCACTCCCTGACATGAGAAAATCCCAAATAAATAAAAAATTCCAGCCCCTCGCTCTTCCTGTGCCCCAAATCCCAACACTTCCAGCACTGCCAGGTTGCCCTGGGAGAAAAAAATTCCCAACCCCATCAAGGGAGGGGCTGGAATTTGAAATCCGAAATTCCTGCACATAAAAATTCCCACAATACCACCAAAAAATGGGAATGTGGCAGCTCCTTGGGAATGTTTTCCTGTTTGTTGTCTCCCACAGGAAAAAAAGGCTGGGAATCGTTGAGTTCCAGCCCAAATCCTGGCGTTCCTGCAGCTGAAGGGTTCCCGTTTTTCCCCCCTCCACCGGATATCAGGATTTTTATGTAATCTTCGATTTTTGGGCTGTTTCGTTCCTTTGTTTGTTCTCCTTGGTTTATTTTGGTCTTTTTGTTTGTTTGTTTTTTTCCATTATAGACATCATTAAAAAAAATAAATTTTCCAAGAATACATTTGGAAGTTGTTGTGGGAANAATTCATGTTCCCCAGTTAAAAAAAAAAAAAGAAGAAGAAGAAGGAAAATAAAGGGGAAAATGGGAATTCAAAAGCCACAGGATGGGTAGGGTTGTGTATATGGGAATATCCATGTGTTATATGTATATAGGAAATAAAGTGGAGAGGGAAAATAGGGAATTCCGACCCTGGATGGGTCAAAATCCACTCCCAATCCAAATTCCAAATATAAAAAAAAAAAAAATAAGGAAAAAGGAACCTCTCCCTCTGGAATGATTGAAAATATCAGCACAACCTCACACGTTTCACATCAGTTTCTTTTCCATTCGGAAACTCTCCGAGGAAAAATCCCAACCAAAATCCCCCAAAAATGAATGGGAAGAGCTCCGGGAGTCCCCTCTGGGTGGCTCCCAATGGCGCCTTCATCCTCTGGGCTGTTCCCGTGTGGAATCCTCGTTGTCCCTGGGGCCACCCCAGTGCGAGGAATCCTGAAATTCACCTTTCCCAAAGCTTTTCTCTGACTTTTTTCCCCTCCCCAGCACCGCTGGCAGCTCCGGACCCCCATTCCAGGCCCATTTCCAGGGGATTTTCCCAGGAGCCGCTCCGGAAAACCAACCCAGAAAAGAGCGGGGGAAAAAAAACCACCAGGAGAAAATCAAAAATAGGAAGAAAACCACCAAAGTTTCCCAGCATGGTGAAGGGTCCTCCTGCCACTCCGGAGCTCGACATTCCCGGGATTTGGGAGCGTTCCAGTCTCCGGCACGAGCGGGGCACTGGTGGGCACTGGTGGGCACTGGTCCGAGCGTCCCCGTCCTGCCGGCCCCTCTATAGCCCCAGCGCCGGGATCAGGATGGGAATGAGCAGCAGGATCCGGCTCTCCTGGTGCCGCCCGCTTCCAGCCTTGGGATCCGTGAAAGTCTTCTGCTCCGGCATCACATCCGTGGTCAGCTGGGCCTGGGAAGGGGGGGACGGAGAGGGTTTTTAGGGAAAAAGCATCCCAGAGTTGGAAAATGCCTCCGGGAGGTGAAGCCGGGGCGTCATTCCCAAGCTGTTTGCTTTGGGAAAGAATTCCCAAAAGCGCTGGGATCCCCCCAGGTACCTCGGAGTAGCACAGGCTCTGCTCCTTGGATTTGTTGGGTTTCAGGCCTTGTTCCTGGTGGGAGAAATTGGGAATGGTTAGGGCAGGAATGGGCTGGGTTTGGGGTCCTGAGTTCCCTGTGGGAATCAGGGCTCAGAGCGGGTGATGGAGCACAGGGAGATTTGGGAAAGGCTCATCACTTCTCCATGGGCAGCTCAGGGGTTTCAGCGGATCCTGCCTCTCTCCCACTGTGATCCCACTGTGATCCCGCTGGGAATCCCGCCTGGAATCCTGGGACACCCCCAGCCATTCCCCAAATCTCATTCCTCTCCCAACCCCGGGACACCCCCAGCCATTCCCTCACCCTGTTCTCCCATTCCTGGGACATCCCCAGCCATTTCCTAATCCCATTCCTCTCCCATTCCCAGGACACCCCCAGCCATTCCCCAATCCCATTCCTCTCCCGTTCCCAGGACATCCCCAGCCATTCCCAATCCCATTCCTCTCCCATTCCTGGGACATCCC
>WEKY01057049.1:0-11416 GCA_013390045.1 Picathartes gymnocephalus | reverse complement strand
TTTTTTTTTTTTGTTTGTTTGTTTGTTTTTTTTTAAGAGAGGTTTTGTGCATCCAAAAAGCCACTGAGCACAAAATGAACTGGGCAGGGTTACGAAACGGCCAAGGCAGGCCCTACAGGAATCAAGGAGAGGTTGTGTGGGAAAAAACGCTTGGCTTTTATCTCCCTGCGTGTCATAGTCCCAGGTGATGCTTTATCCTGGGAATTAAAGGAGTGGTTCCAAGCCAGTTGAGGATGAGAAAGGAAAAACTGGGGCTGCAGGTGGCGGGAAATGGGAATTATTGCTCCGGCACAGCCCCAGGGTTGCTGTGGGCTGGGGTTTTGTTGGAGGAGTGTGAGGGGAGCAAAGGGCGCTTGCGGTGTTAAAATCATGGAATTCTTACGGCTGGAAAAGACCTACAAAATCATCAGCCCAGCTGTGAGCCCGACCCCACCTTGTTCACCACTAAGCCGTGTCCCAGAGTGCCACATCCCTGTGGTTTTTGGGATGGGGACTCCACCCCTGCCCTCAGCAGCCTGTTCCAACACTTTCTGTGACGAGAATTTCCATAATATCCGTTTTAAACCTCCCCTGGCCCAAGCTGAGGCTGTTTCCTCTCATTCCTTCTTTCTGCAGGGAAGAAGAGCCCGACCTGTGCTCCCTCTTCGTGAGGGAATAGTGGCTGCTCTGTCCCAGGATTTGCTCTGCATCACCCCTGCCACCTCTGCCTGTATTTTCCACTGCCTCTGGAGCAGGTTTTGGATATTCCCTCAATTTCTCCTGGTGCTGAGACGGTTCGTTCACTGCCTTTGTGTGTTTGGAACAAAACTGCTGGAGCACAGAGAATTTCCGGGAGCAGGAACCACTCCTGTGGGAATACCCCGGTTAAGGAAGTCCGGACAGAGCAGCTGCGGCTGTCCCCGGATCCCTGGAATTGTCCAAGGTCAGGTTGGATGGGATTGGAGCAACCTGGGACGGTGGAAGGGGATGGGATGAGATGGATTACAATGTCCCTTCCATCCCAAAGAATTCCAGGATTCCATGGGATTGTATATCTGGGCCTTTTCCAGAGGCCTGGATCACGGCCTAGAGGTTGGCAGGGAGGAATCATTCACTTCCGTCCTCCCCTGGAATGTTTCCCAGCAGTTCAAAGGCTCTGCTGGATTATTTTATGGAATAGGGACCATTATGGTGTGAGCAAACCCCCTCTGGAGCATCCCGTGGGATGTAGGAGAGCTGCTCTGTCCCAAAAAAATGTTCTTCCTTCCCAGCCGGTTCCACCTTTCTGAAATCTCCTGAAAACACCCCCAAAACTGAAGTAAAATTTGGGCCAAAGTGTTGCCCAGACTCAGTTTGCTGTCAAAAAAAAAAAAAGAGAATTTGTAGTGTTGAACGCTGTACTTTTCCATAAAATTTGTATAAGCATGGAATGTGCCCTCGGGCTCCTTCCCAAGGATTCTGGGAATCGTCTTCCTGCATTTATTAACAGCGTTTGAACTCTGGAGCAAATTTTAATTTTTCTTTGTCAATACCAATGTTTCCATTGCTGCCCGGGCTGGGATGAGCTCAGGGTTCTCATCACACTTTCCCATTAACTTTCCCTCTCCTCATCAAGGTTGTTGTTGGATTAATTCCTTCTCTCCCCTTTCCTTCAAGGAAAAATAAAATAAGGGAAACAGCTACGTTGTCTGAAAGGAAATAGTTGTATTCAGTGGAAAAAAAAAATGTTTGGGAAAGGGAGAGTTAAATCCAGGCAGTTTAATTCCACCCCTGCTGAAGGCTTGAGGATTTTAATGGAAGTTGGATGATTTTTATGGCTCAAGAAATGCTCTAAATCTGAATTTTGGGAGTTATTTAAGAGCGTGGGTGATCCAAAGGGAAAAAATTTGTGGATTAGGAGCTTCCTTCCTTCTCATGGAGTCCTGGAATTTCAGAGGGAGGGTCCCCATCTCCTGCTGTTCCCAGGGATCCATCAGGATACGAGAACCACATTAATTATTAAAGGAAAATTATTTTGTCCTGGGTGGTGTTGTTCAAACTCCTTGGAATTTCACTTTGGAATTAGGGACGTCTTCAGTGATCCCTCTGAAATCGTGTCACAGGATCCTAAGACCTCGAAACGAACTCGTGTCCACCCCGCTATGAACAAAATGTGAATTTTTGTGTTCTGGAGTGGCACAAGAGCAGCAATAAATTGCTTTTTTCCCCTTTTTTCCCATTGGGGGGTGGTTGAAGATTGGTGTTCCCCATTTAGGGAAATGCTTTCCTGGTGGGGCTCTGCCTCTTGGAAAGGAATTATTTGATGGGCACCAACAGTTCATGTCGAGTTTTTTCGGGCAGCAAAAAAAAAAACAAACCAAAACCAATAAACGACTAGATGAAATAAGCAGCCAGTTAATTTCCCCTTCGCAGTCGTTTCATGTAAATGAAGAACTGGAATTCTTTGCGAGCCATCAAAGCTGGGAAATAAATGCCCAATTAGCTGCAGGAAAGTGCTGAAAGCCATTAGCGCTCATTTCGTAATAACAACGCACTCCAAGTCTATCTGTTGAAACATAAATACAATTATGGGGAAGGAAATTAATGCACAGTGGGGAGGTCCTTGAAGACAGCATCGCATTTCCTGCCGCCGCGCGAGATAAAAAGGGATGAAACCGTGGGGGTTTTAGGGGAGGCGAAGGACGGGGATGTTGTAGGGAGGGAGATAAAACCGAAAACAAAAAAATGCTGGAACGCCCCCCCGCTGTGGGGATCAAAGGAGATCGAGGTTTGCCAAAGGGATGGAAGGCTTGTTCCAGCTGGAAGCGGAGACGGGGAGAGGTTCAGGCCTCTGGAATTTTGGCCAAGGAGATCCGACAGATTCCTGCTGCAGATCATTCAATCTGATCACCAGTGCGCGGGCGGAGGTTCGTCTTTGTTCAAAACCATCATTTTCTGAGCTTTTCTTTGCCATCCTCCTGATCCTGTCAGGAAATTTCCCTGGAGTTCTTGGCACAGAGCTGGAGGTGGTGGATTAGGGGTGACCGTGCTGGGAATGCTGGGAATGCTGGGATCCACCAGATCCACAGGCCTGGGAGGAGAGGATCAGGGATGAAAACACGGGGCAAGGGTTGGCTGGGCAGGGCAAACTTAGCCTGGAACCATGGGATCATGAGATCGGAGAAACACAGGATGGGAGAATCACAGAAACGCGGAATTACGGGATCACAGGATCACAAAAACAGAGAACCATGGGATCAAAGACCCACAGGATCGTGGGATCATGGGATCAGAGAATCACAGAAACAGAGAATTACAGAATCAAAGGATCACAAAAACAGAGAATCACAGGATCAGGGGATTGTGGGATCAGAGAACCACAGGATCGGAGAATCACAGAAACATGGGATTACAGGATCATGGAAACAGAGGATCACGGGATCAAGGAATCCTAGGAGCATGGGACCCCAGGAACAGAGGATCACAGGATTGGAGAATCAGAGAAAGATGGAATTATGGAATCACAGGATCACAAAAACAGAGAATCCCAGGATCATGGGATCCCAGGAACAGAGGGATCCCATGATCCCAGGATCACAGAATCACAGGATCTAAGACTCACAGGATCATGGGACCACAGGATCATGGGATCCCAAAACCAGAGGATCACAGGATCACAGAATCACAGGACCGTGGAATCACAGGAACATAGAATTATGGAATCACAGGATCACAAAACGAGAGAATCACAGGATTATGGGACCACAAGATCATGGGATCAGAGAATCACTGAGACATGGAATGGTTTGGGTGGGAAGGGACCTCAAAGCCCACCCAGATCCACCCCCTGCCATGGCAGGGACACCTCCCACTGTCCCAGGCTGCTCCAAGCCCCGTCCAACCTGGCCTTGGACACTTCCTGTGAGGGTGGGGAGGCCCTGGCACAGATTCCCAGATTTGCTGTGGCTGCCCCTGGATCCCTGGAAGTGCCCAAGGCCAGGCTGGACAGGGCTTGGAGCAACCTGGGATAGCTGAATATGTCCCTGTCATGGAAAAGGGGTGGAATGGGATGGGATTTAATGTCCCTTCCCCCCCCAAACCATTCTGGGATTCCATGAATTGTCAAATCACAGAAAAAGCGGGAAAAGCCTGGAATCTGTTGACACTAAAAACTGAGCTTCAGTTTGGGAGCTCAAAACCCTCAGGAAGAACCGGAGTGTTCCTCGTCCCTGATTGGGCAATGAATGGTGTTGGAATCAGCTGGGATTTGTCTGTACTTCCATTTGTCCGTACTTCCATTTGTCCGTGTGCTGCTGCCCTCGTGAGCTGGCACAGCTCTGGCTGGCGCTTTGCCAACTTCCTTGGATATCCTTGGAGGGAAAAGGGAAGGAAGGAAAGGTTAAGTAGGAAAATCACTGCGTCTCCTTCCTTCCTTCCTGATGCCAGCAGAAATCCCACAAGGTTTCCCCGCGTCAGCTTTTCCAAATGCTCCGTCCTTCCGGATTGACTTTCAAGAGGAGGTCACAGAGCAGGACTGGTCCAGGAAGGTTGGAATAATTTAAATCTGAATTGCCAGCGTGAAATGGAGATGGCGGAAACTGCTGGTGACGATGGCATAAACGGGACATTTCTCTGCAATTTACACAATGAGAGTCACTTAAAATGGGAATGTAAAACAATTTGGAGGAGGGTAAGAGATGAATCTGTCCTTGGACAGGGGTTGGATTCCATCAGGGATCTGTAAAACAGGGATCTGTAAAACAGGGATTTATCCCACCTCAGCGCAGCTGTGTGGGGGTGATGGACGCAAGAGTGGCAGATGCTGGCACTCCCTCAGCAGCACAGGGGGACGGACACTCCCAGTAATCCAGGAACTCCACACCCCAATCTGAAGTTCTCAGGAATTAAACAGTTCAAGCTGGATAAGAGGAATCCTCTTTCCAGCCTGGAACTTCAGAGCCTGCCCACCATTAACACGATCCTACATGGAATCAAGGTTTGCAATCGGCTGCCTTCAGAAAAACCTGTTTTTCAGAGTTTTTAAGACTTTGTGGACGCAAATAAGTTCACAGAATCATGGAATGGTTTGGGTTGGAAGGCTCTTAAAGCTCATCCCATCCCACCCCTGCCATGGGCAGGGACACCTTCCACCATCCCAGATTGCTCCAAACCTCGTCCCACCTGACCTTGGACACTCCCAGGGACCCAGGAGCAGCCACAGCTTCTCTGGACATGAAATAAAAATTCACAAGGCACCTTGAGCATCCTTTTCCTTCTGTACCAAGGCCATTTTTAGCCACCAAAGCCACCGCTCCTCTGCTGCCTTGCCCAGCAGCAACCTTTGCCTGGCTTATTTAAATCCCCGGGCTGTGAGGCTTCAAGGAAAAACGGGAAACAGCTCCCACGCGGCTTCCTTGGGACACATTTGCAGCTCCTGGAAAAGCTGCTGGGAGCAGCGAGCTGGTCCTGCCCGGGGCAAAGCTTCTCCTGGAGAAGCAGCTGCAGGGAGAACTCGACAAGGTGCAGCTCATCTCTATGCCGGTGACATTTCCAGGACAGCCTGGAAGTGACTTTTTTCCCCCCCTGAAGGCAAAGTGGCTTCTGACACGAGGGTTTCCTTCATCAGCCTGCCAAGCTGGGAGCCGAATTTATCCGGGATCCTTTTCATTCCGCTTTGTAGCTCACCCTGAAGCCCTCACGTTCGCGGAGAGGGTTTGGATGCCCCCGGGCAATTTGTTAACGCTCTGTTAATGCCGATTACATCCGACTCTAAGAGGGGAGGATAAGGGGAGTTTTTTTTTGGTGGAAAGGGGAATGCTGGAGAGCACATTCCCACCGCATCCATGGTTGCTGAAGGGCAGTAAATAAAGAAGGCAGGGAAAGCAGGTTGGGGTTTGATTTTCTCAGCCTGGCACCAGCGTGGGAAGGGCTGGTGTGAACGCCTGCAGGAAATGGGGTGGTGTCTCAGTTTAGGGCAAATGTGGGAGGAAATCTCCGAAGGAGGTTCCCTCAGAAAAGCAGATCCAAGCCACCCCTCCCCCTGGCTGGTTCGGGAAACAGAGTTCCTTGGAGAAAAAGTGGAAAAAACTATTTATTTAACAAACAAAACACCCACAGGCATGAAGAATGAACAACACTACACAATAAAACCTCTTGCCGTTCTGAAGAGATGGCAAACCCAGAGAAAAGTCTTTTCCGTGGATGTGTCTTTGGTTTTTCTCTCAGTCTCTCTCTCTCTCCAAGGCTCGGGCCCGGCGTCCCGGCTGCAGTGCTGCTTGGGGGGAGCCCCCCCTCTCCGGGTGATGGTCCTGGTGTCCCCGGATCGAACAATAGCAGAACAGTCCAAAAAAAACCTTTGCTCTCAGCTAATTAAAATTAAAAACCAGCCAAAAAAAAAACCAAAATAGGGAAAAAAACCAAGGGAGAGCTCTCCGCTGTCTGTGCAGACAACTCCGAGCCCAGAAGTGGGAATGCTGAAGGTGTTATCTCTGTGTTTTGAAAACAACTGCCTCAGATGTTCCACCGCTTCTCTTGCCTTCTACGCCCTTTAAGCTCAGATCCTGTCTTAAAGGTGCAAAACTTATTTCTGGGCTAAACAGATGGAATGGGGATAAAAGCATCGTACAGTCAGCCTAGGATGGGTGGGATGATGGGATGACTCCACAGCTCCATCTCTTCCCACCAACCGACCTGTTGGAACGAGTGATGGTAGTGAAGATGTGAGGGGAGAGCTGTAGCTCCCAGGAAATCCTCTGGAAATGGAGAAAGCTCCCATAAAGAGCTAAATCCAGCTGAGCGAGCCGTGAGCGTGAGGAGTTTTCTGTGACTGATTTAATCAAAAACATCCGGGGGAACAATCCTGGGAAGGACCGGAGCAGCCCCAGGGGTTGGTTCCATCAGGCTGCTGGGATTTCTTCCCTAAAATCCCTGCTCTCAGAGCCTGGGAGGTGCTCCAGTCCGAGGAGAGGGAAATGTGATGTTATTCCAGAGGTACGAGGTGAATCCCTTGGGATTGAGACCTTAAAACAACTCAGGGGCCTGCCCTTGGGGCCTGAAGTGGCACAGCCCACAGCCCCTGAGCATGCAGAGTTGTGGCACTGGTGGTGCCTGGAGTGGCCCCCTGGAAACAGATCCCGGACAGGAGTGAGGGAATAAATGTGGAGATTTATTGGAAAGGCTTCCAAAGGTCTCAAAATGGAGCCCAAGATGGACCCTGAGTTCTTCACCCCTTTAGAGCTTTGGGCCGTTTGCATCTCAGCATCAATTCCCCAATTCAAACTTTAGCTCATGATGGCATTTCCCCAGCTCACCCCCCCTTCTCAAGGTGTTGGGTTGCACATTTTGGGCCCAGGACAGTCCCAAAATCTGGAATTCCTGCTCTCCATCCCACTGGGGCATTCCCGTGCAAGGATGGCACCTGATGAGGAGTGGCTGGGAAGGGACATTCCAGGGCTGTGCTGATACCTGGAGCGGCTCCCTGGAAACAGAGCGCAGACAGGAGCGAGGGAATAAAGGTGGAGATTTATTGGAAAGGCCTTCAAAGGTCTCACAATGGAGCCCAGGATGGGCCCCGAGTCACGAGTTCTTCACCCCTTTAGAGCTTTGGGCCATTTTTGCATCTCAGCATCAATTCCCCAATTCAAACTTTAGCTCATGATGGCATTTCCCCAGCTCAGCCCCCCTTCTCAAGGTGTTGGGTTGCACATTTTGGGCCCAGGACAGTCTGGGTGTCCTTGGAGAGCAGCCTTGGAGAGGCTTTGTTGTGTCACTGTGAACATGAGAGAGCAGCAGCTCCCAGGGTACAAGGCACGAAGCGATACAGGATTTGAAAAACATGAAAATTACAATCCAAGGCATCACCCTCACCTCCCACTTGGCCCTTTAACCCCTCCCAGTTCTGCATGGAAAAGGCAGGAAACACAAATCAGACACAACTTCAAAGAATCAAACGGGATCACGGGCCTGGCGCCTGCCTCTGTTCGCATTCCCAAAGCTGGCAGAGTGGTGGGATTGGAGCTAATGAGCTAATTGGGAAAATTCCCCTTGGCTGTGCCGTCAAAACCTTGATGTGCCCTGATCAGCTGCTCCTCCAAAGCAGATTGGGGAAAACTGGAACCTGCTGGAGTCTCCCTGGCTTTGGGTTCAGCCCTAGGAGCCCACGGGAGTCGGGGATTTGGGATCAGGGCAGTTCCTGCCTCAAGGGCTGATGTTTCTGATGTTTCTTCCTTCTATTGCTGCCTTGTTGGGATTCTTTGTTTTATTCCCTCCTGGATGAATCACCTTTTCCATATGACTTGTGAGGAGAAAGCGTTTTCTACCCAAATTTGCTTTGTTCTTCTCGAACCCTTGATTGCCATGGTTACCTTCCAGGGAGCCCCAGTGGATGCAACCAGCAGAAAATTGGGAAACGATTCCTGTTCCTCCTGGATTATAAAAACATCTCCGCTGATTCCTTCTTCCCAAGGCTCGTTTTTCCATCGATTCTTGCTTGTGTTCATCCTGATGGACTCCTGGTTCTCCACTTGGCCATATGGAAGGAATTCTTTCCTGGGAGGGTGGGGAGGCCCTGGGCTGGAATTCCCAGATTTGCTGTGGCTGCCCCTGGATCCCTGGAAGTGCCCAAGGCCAGGCTGGACATCGGGGCTTGGAGCAGCCTGGGATAGAGGGAGGCATCCCTGCCCATGGAACTGGATGAGATTTGTGGTCCTTCCATCCCAAACCATTCCATGATTCCACCATCCTCCACCAATTCCAAATGCTCCAGAGGCAGCCTGGACAATAAATCAGAGTTTCCAACCTCCAGCACCGGAATTGACTCCAAACACATCAATCATCATCCAAGGCCTTTTATCCAGGGGACAGCACAGGCAGCAAGAGGTTACTGAGAACTCCTGACCGAGCAGTGCAGCTTAAACCCAAATAATCAAAATGAATTCACTGGTCCCTTTAAACATATATAATTCCATCTTGGAAAGGATAAAAATCGGAGAGCTAATTCGGGAATTTATGGCCTGCACATCAAAGCCACAGCTGTGGAAATGCTCATTCAGCTGGGCGATGAGCAGGTAGAAATTATGTCCCCAAAACCTTCATCTCCACACACCCAAAATTCAGGAATTCTGGGGTTTGGGGATGGCTTTGTCTTGCTCTGGTATTGGTGATGTAACAGCCATAAACTAAGTGTGATAAAAGGGGATTTCTTACCGTAATTAATATCAGAACTTGTTTGTTTAAACTACATTTAAATGCTGGGGATGTCTTGCTGGTGAGCAGTAAATCCTTTTGCTAAATAACACTTCACCTAAGGATGCAGGCTGGGCATTTGCCCTCAGATTTTTCCCTGTAAAAGGAAATATTTTGATTAATATTTGCTGTGACTCAGTTTCTTATTTGTCATTGTGAAGGGAAAAAAAAATAATCAGCATTTCCTGGCTGTGGGTGACAACAGCACTGCTCGGTGGAGAACGGATCCGATAATCCCAAGCTTTCCTGAGGCTGAGCCGGGATTAATTTACACAAACCAGATTTCCTGGTCAGATAAGGGGTAAATCAACAGCGGGATGGGGAAGATGAGTTTATTAACAGCTCCACGGAAAATCGGCGCTGTTCTTCCAGAGCCAGGGAGGTCACGGCCACCTGAGCCCCTCTGTCAGTGGGTGACACCTTTATTGATAGACTCTGTGACCCCAGGGCTGGGCCTGGCGCTCCTGAGGTCCCCGTGCCCAGTTCTGTTCCTCTTCCGAGTCATTCACATATTCAGTGTCCCCAGGAACTGGTGACAGTGCTGGACGTGAGCCCAAAGAGGCCAAAGGCCTGGATTGGGAATTGTGTGGGAACAGGAGCAGGGATTGTCCTGGTTGTCCCCTGGGCCGGAACTGTGAGGGGAACCCCAAATCCTGGGGGCAGCTCTGGGCCCCTCCTGACAAGAAGGACGTGGAGGGGCTGGAGCCTGCCCAGGGATGGGACTGTAGGGATTCCAGACTGTCCCAACCCTTTCCATGGAGAAATTCCTCCTAATATCCAATTCCAACTTTTCCTGAGGCCGCTCCCTCTCCTCCTGTCCCTGTTCCCTGTGAGCAGAGCTCGAGCCCCCCTCAGTGCCCCTCCTGTCAGGGAGTTGTGCAGAGCCACAAGGTCCCCCCTGAGCCTCCTTTGCTCCAGGCTGAGCCCCTTTCCCAGCTCCCTCAGGAATTCTCCAGACCCTTTCCCAGCTCCATTCCCATCCCTGGGCAGGCTCCAGCCCCTCCCTGTCCTTCTTGTCAGGAGGGGCCCAGAGCTGTCCCCAGGATTTGGGGTTCCTCTCACAGTTCCAGCCCAGGGGACAACCAGGACAATCCCTGCCCTGTTCCTGTTCCCACACAATTCCCAATCCAGACCAGGAGCCTCTGGCCCAGCTGGGCACGCCTGGCTCATGTCCAGCCAGGATTTGGGGTCCCTTTGGATTCTCCAGCCCCTTCCCAGCTCCGTTCCCTTCCCTGGGCAGGCTCCAGCCCCTCCCTGTCCTTCTGGTCAGGAGGTCNTTATCTCATCACAGAAGGCCAACGTACGTAAACCCACTACATAAAATGGTGTTTCTGCCCAATTTCGAACTCAACCTGCTACAAGCATATCACTACATGCCCCATCTACTCGGTTTTTGAACACCTCCAGGGATTCCTCCAATAATTCACCACACTTCCAGCAAAGATTTTTTTTTTCCTGGTATCCCAACTCCCCCTCCCCTGGCGCGACTTGAGGCGTTTTTTCCTTTTCCCACCTTTTAACAAGAGGTGCAGGAACCTGGATTTTCCCTGCTGTGCCCAACCTTTGCCTGGCTGTCCATTTATCCAAAAAAAAGAGCCGGAGAAAGACGTGGGGGTAAAAACCCAAAAAACTCCAAAGCAGCGACAGCCGAAAGCTCCAATGGATAAATCAAAGCTGTTTCAGCTCCATTTGCTGCACACACAACGCTGAAAATTCCATTTTTACCTTGTGGAACACGAGGTCGTTCGTGAGGCCTTTCTGTGATGTTTGATTCCTCTTTTTCCACGGAGCGAGGCTGGAATTTGCCCTGGGAATGCCGGTGGTCGTTGGAGCCAGGTGAAACGTTTTTCGTTTTATGCTCGTTTTTAGAAAAGATATTTTTTACCCAGGGATGTGTTGGTTCAGCACAGAGCTGGAAGCAAAGGGAGAAAAGAGGGAAAATGGGATCCCAGGGAAAAATCGGGAACAGCTCTTGGCAGGAGAAATATTCCCTGACCCCTGACTTCGAGCTGCACAGTGATGGGAGAGGCAAAAAGATGAAAAATTTGCAAGGCAAATTATTTGGAGCATCGCCAGCCACAAAATTCCCAGCACTGTGGGGCAAACGGCCTCAAGCAGAGCTCTCTGCTACCAAGAAAATAAAAAATATATTTTTAAAAATATTTTTATAATTTTAATTATTTTCATATTTTCATATTTTTATTTTTATGTTTTC
>WEKY01057048.1:0-15851 GCA_013390045.1 Picathartes gymnocephalus | reverse complement strand
GAACAGAAGAGAAATGGGGAATTTTGCTACAGAGAAGAGAGAGAAATGAGAAACCCTTGCCCCAGGGATAGAAGAAGAAAACCCTTGCTCCAGGGATGAAAGACCTTGCTTCCAGAGAGAGAGAGAAAGAAGACCTAAAAACTGCTGTCCTTAAAACTCTACCCCCAAGACACCGACTTGGGTCCTCAACGCAGTCCCGGGAAAGGCTGTGTATCGGGGAAAGGACTGTCACAGGTGGACAGACTCTGGGCGGGAGTTCACTGTGGTATTAAACCCCACAAAAGAGCTGCGTTTCTTGTGGGAAGATCCACCTGGTGAAACAGGAGAGACTCCTTTTTCCAACTGAACTGATAAAAGTTTGTTTCAAAGATGGTAAACTGACCAAAGACCTTTAAGTTTTGGTTTCTTAGGTTGTTGATGGAAAAAGAAGTGTTGGTACAGAAAGACAAATAAGGTGAGGGGAGAAACATCTAGGGGTTGATTTTCTTTTGGGTATTTTTTTTTTCCTTTGTCCGTAGTTCTGTTAATAAACTATCTTTTATCTTTTCAAGGTTTGGACTTGCTTTACATTTCTCTTAATCCTTATCTCATCACAGAGGGCCAGCGTACGTAAAACCACTACATGGAATATAGTTACAAAATATTTTATGCTAGTAGTAGAAAACTTCAGATAAATTATGCGATAAAAATCATGTTGATATATCTGCTGTCCCTCTGAAAAATCTATTGCCATGGAGAATGGCTGAAACTTGTTTTCTTTATACTAGAAATTTTGAGCGCTTGTGATATACATAAAATATTACTTTTAATGGTGTCTGCCATTGTTTTCTTACTTCATTCTCAGAAGAACCTCATCTGACTTTCCCATGAGTATCATTAGACAAATTATCCTCCTTTAATTAATTATCACCCTTTTTTTCTTTGTGAAATGTTCACATTCTGCCTCATCAATTTATTTGATCAGGAAATGAGAAGTACCCTGACAACTGGCACAATTCAGCAAAAGCGAAGAAAGTTATCACCACCACAGTAGGGAAAAAACAACTATTTTTTAGTAGTATTTTTTCTCTCAATAGAATTTGGGCAGAATAGAACTGACTCTATACCCTTAAATGGCTATTCTGTGTAACACATCTTAGACTAAACATCTCATGAATTCATATAGGGAAAAGACTGTGTGCTTAAATCCTCCTCCTCATCTCCTTTCCTTGCTTTGCATACCTGCTTCTTCTGTAATGGGACCCAGGAGCACAGAGAAGGTTCTGCAGCACTGTAATGGGTGTCTCACCTGGAGCAGTCAGGCACAGGTGGACTTTTCTTATAGTTTGGCTACAGGCATCATTCCATTCTGTTTGTATTTAAAAACAATGCAAGATTAATTCCCTATCCTCACACTTGCCAATTGCTAAAAAAAATAGCCACACTACAAGTTAGACAAGATTCTTCTTTCCTATCTTTGAGGCAAACAAGGAACAAAAAAAGAAAATAAGTATAAAACCTATTGTGGTCAGAACTGAGGGTGAGAAAATCACACTAGTTCTGGGTAAAAATATTGGTTAAGGTGAAAAAAATTTTTTTATATATCTGGATTTCCCAACACAGGGAATCTGTAGATAAAAATCTGATCATTATAAGGAAATAAGGGTATTGATAACCTTTAAAATATAACTGAATTTCACGTGGCAATAGATACTTTGTTCTCTCACAAATGAACTTCCATCCTTTGTTTATAAAAATGCACTTTAGCAGTAATAGGTAATAGACAAAACTATCTCTTTTATTTGAAGATACACACAAATATTATAATATTTCGAAGAGGGTATCATCTGGTAGGTGATTCAAGTTTCTGTTTGTTTACTGATCACAGCAATACCTAAACCCTATTACAAATAAATGTAACCAATCTCTAATCTGTTGGTAAGCATAGTCTAAGACTGCTGAAATTGGTCCAAAACTTTGTCTCTATGTATCTTTAAGATTATGTTTTTTGCGTATTCTATGAAGACACGTGGTGTAATTTACATTTTTTATCATCCTGATTTACACTGAGAAATATATATGTTCTTGATTCATAAATTATTAGTTTTTATTTTCCCAATTTCTGCTTTTTCAGTGCCTTTTCTCCTTAATATTTAAGTTTGAATTTGCAGGATAAGATAGATGATGTAGTAGACTGATTCTGGCTGAATGTCAGGTGCCCACCAAAGTGGCTCTATCACTCCACTCCTCAGCAGTATGGAGGAGATTAAATATAACAAAAAGTTTATGGGTCAAGATAAAGGCAGAGTTACCAGTCACCATCGTATGAAGAACAGTCGTAACTTGATGAAATTAATTAAATTTGCTGCCAATCAAAGTCAGAGTAGAATAATGAGAAATAAAGCACTAAATCTTTAAACACTTTCCCCCCACTCCTCCCTTCTTATTGGGCTTAACTTTATTCCAGAATTCTCTCCCTTCTCCCTCTCAGTGGCACAGGAGGACAGGGAATGGGGACTGGTCAGTTCATCACACGCTGTCTCTGCTGTTGCTTCCTCCTTGTGGGGAAGGACTCCTCACACTTTTCCTCTGCTCCAGCATGGCATCCCTCTCATGGGAGGCAGTCTCCCACAAACTTCTCCAATATGGGTTCTTCCCACAGGCTGCAGTTCTTTACAACGTGCTCCGCCACGGGTCCCTTCCATGGGCATAGTCCTTCCGCAATCAAAACCTTGCCACAGAAACCTAAAGATGATTATACTAACACTGGTTCCTTGGCCTTTGCAAGCAAAATGTACGCAAATTGCTTCCCTTATTGGAGATATTCAAGAAGTGTCTGGACACAATCCTGTGCACATGTCTGGGATGACCCTGCTTGAGCAGGGAGGTTGGAACAGATGACTCACTGTACTCCCTTCCAGCCTTACCTATTCTGTGATTCTGTGAAATATATGATGGTATATTTTTCTAACCTTTTGAATAAGAAAATCCTGCATTGAGAACATTCGCACAACAATTTCACAACTAAGTTAGATATACGTATTCAATAATGTGTATATAAATTGTACATACCATGGTATTTCAAAGTGGGATTACATGATTTTTACACATTCTCTTGCAAAATGTTGGTGTGTCAAAATATGGTGGTGAATGCTTGCAGCTTTTGCATAACAAATTCAAATATCAAACAGCAAGCTTTATCCTTTTTGAATCACATACTTGAACTTTCTTTTCACATACTAGTATTTAGTTCATCCAGTATTCTTTGCTTCAAGAAATAGTATGTAATTAATTCAAATGTTCTTTTACTAATAACTAAACAAATCTAGTTGTGTGTCATATTTCTTTTGATGCAGTCAGTAAACCAAATAATGGGCATTATTCTGAGATGCTGTTAAAGTAAAGATTGATAGGTTGTGCTCGGTGTTTCCCTGAAGGACTACTGATTTTGAATCTCTGCTGAAATGATAACAAGTCTTGAGTATTATACTTTTCCAGTGTGCATCAGGGATCTCTTCTCTTTCAAAATTATTTTCCTTATAGGAATCACATTCTTATCTTTTATTTACCCTTGAGATACAGGAAGGGAAAGATAGACAAGTTACCTCTTCAAACCTTAACTCCAGTGCATTTCTGTCAAAATGCATTTGTGTAGTAAGTGACCATTTCTTTTCCCCAAAGCCTCCTTTAGTCACCTCCAAAATGGGCCTGTCCTTCACAAAGAGGGTAAGAGAAAAAAAATTCCTATCTCGCTATACTAGGGGCTACTGTAGCCTGGAGCTCTCCTTTCAGTGCATCATTAGTTAGAAATATGCAAAATCTTTCAGTGATATTTTCTTGTTAGAATATACTTTGGCAATCATTCACTTAATTCAGTGCCGTGAAACTGCGAACTATACAGAGTTATTTTGGATAATGTCTTTTTCCAAACTCAGTATCCTAAATAGTTTCAACAGGAGTTTATCTTTTCAAAGAAGATAGCTTTCTAACATCACCAGAAATCATGCCTCCTTTTACTGTTAATGTCCTTTTTTGTGAAATAATTTCTGAAACAAAAATGGATTTTCCTTTCTGTCTCAAAAATCTTAAAACGCAAAAGAACATGTCTGATTAATTGTTAACACATTTAATAAATTTTATTTATGGTTAGAGTTTTTTTTCCCTTTTTACAAGGCTACAAAGGAAATAATGACTATTTAACAGAAATAATATTAGCATAAGGTGTTGTTTTCTTCCTTAGGTGCAAATAGCAATACTCATCTTTTTTATCACAGTGGTAGTGATCACAGGATCACAAATATCCATCCTAGCCATCTCTTATTGTAACTAATATGAAGTGCAAATCTCAAAAAGCAGAATAAATTGTAAAAGAGAACAAAAACCAATACGTAAAACTACAAAGTAACCAAAATGTAAAATGAAATACAAAAATGTGCTTAACCAATAAATTTACTTTTGACTTTTCCTCCCTAAGAATCTGGGGTATAGAATCAGACTCAGTGGTGCATTTTGGCAACTGCTCTTATGTAGATGATTTTAATTTGCTTAGAATTTTCTACGTGTCAGCCTATACATGCAGCAAGTTTGTTTTATTCTTCTATAAATAAAGTCCTTATTTATTTCAACAGAAATTGAAAAGGAAAGCTGTGGGGATCCTGGAACACCGTTGTATGGTATCAGAGAAGGGGACGGATTTTCTAATCGTGATGTTTTAAAGTTTGAGTGTCAGTTTGGATTTGAATTAATTGGAGAGAAATCTATCATTTGCCAAGAAAACAACCAGTGGTCTGCAAACATACCAATCTGTATTTGTATGTACTAAATATTTTCTTCTTATTATTTTAAGGCATTGTGATAAGCTTTACTTATAGGTAATTATTTGTGTGATCGATTTCATAGTAAGCAAAATGTAAATAACCCTCCCGACAGGATGAATTTACTTTTTCTTGGTAGGTTTGCCTAATATACATGCCCAAGGGACAAGTTCTAAAACTGCTAAAACTCTTTTTTTCTCTTATACCAACTCTTAAAGCAGTTCTCTTTATGTGCTTTGGTATAGTTGTTTATTATTGGCTTTTTTGGATAGGATTCTCTTGATTTTATGATGTCAATTATGTATGATACAATTTTGATAGCCAGTCTTATAAATTCGTATGTTTCCTTAGATTAGAAGTCACTGAATTGAAATCAAGAGTTTAAATTATTTACATTTCCCCCATGTATTTTATATTAATACCTATTAGCACTTAAATTATCATAAATATCTATAGCTCTCTTCCAGTTGCATTATATAGCATAATTTACAGTATATAGCATAGATATATACAATGTTATATGTATGTATATATGCTGAATGCATTTTTCAAATAAAATAGTATGGATCAAATATATTCAGAATGCAGTTGCTTTCATCTCCGCAACTCAATTTAATATGGCTTAACTGAATTTGTTGAATATAATATGTTATCCTGATAACAACAGAACATCTCTTATCTCTTTGAGGCTTCTTAATTTCTTGTGCCTCCGTGTGAACAACAAATGTTAAGGGCACTCTTGACATTCTGCCCCTTTAATGTGCTCAGTGGGAGGTCTGCTCATCTAAATAGTTCCTACAAGAGAAAATAAGTGGTGCCAAGTGATTGTTATCAAGGGTAAATTGTAAGGACTGCCATGGATTTCCAATGCAACAAATATGTTCTTTATTTCTTGTGGGCTCTGCTTGGGAGGTAGTTTTATTGAGGGAAAGATTGAGAAAACAACCTTCTGTCCAGATTCATATATCACCACAAATAATAAATTATTCAGTTGAGGTACTCAGCAAGTTTTAAGATCTCTTGCAAAAACTTAGCACTAAAACAGTCCTTATTGAAGTGTTTTCTTCTGTTATCTAATTAATCTCTCCCTTTTTTGGCAGTTCCTTGTCTTTCCAATTTTACTGCACCAATGGGAACAGTTCTTTCACCTGATTATCCAGAGGGATATGGGAATAATTTAAACTGTATCTGGACAATAATTTCAGACCCTGGGAGCCGAATTCATCTCTCCTTTAATGACTTTGACTTGGAATCTCAGTTTGACTTCCTTGCAGTTAAAGATGGGGACTCTGCAGATTCCCCCATAATTGGAACATTTACTGGTGCTGAAGTTCCTTCCCATCTTACCAGTAATGGTCACATTTTGCGTCTGGAATTTCAAGCTGACCATTCAATGTCAGGACGTGGATTTAACATCACTTATAACAGTGAGTAATCTTTTTTTTTTATTGTGTGTGTGGTTTTGTTTTCAACATACAGCCTAGGAGATAGGCATAAGTATTTAAAAATGACGCTATAGTAATACACCTTCAAGCAAATCCTATATACCTAAAAATTCCTAATATAGGTGTTTGGATTATTGCTCAAATACTGTGCTAGGGCTGAAAATATGTGTATCATTCTCATTTATGGCTTTAGAGATGATTGTGATTGGAGTGTTTGGAAGACTGACAAATCACGCAAATTCCAAATTGTGTAATAGGACTTTACTAAGTTTGCTGACAATCACCACCATTGCCTGTACAAAACTGTTGTTCTTGAAAACCCAAAGGTTTAACTGTGAGCATATGTAATATCCTGGAGCTGATGGCTGCAATCTTTGCTAGTTCCCAGTCACTGCAATAAAGTCAGCAGCCATAGGAGCTCTTTTATCAGTCAAATCACAATAGACCTGTCTTTTTTGTTTTGTTTTTTTTTTGTTTTACCCTCCTTACTTACTGACCACATAATAATAATTGAAGTTGATTTTAAATATCTTCTCCAGTACTAAATGCCATTAGCATTTATTCATCTTTTTACTGCCAAAACTGTTACATTTTTTCTGAAACATATATGAAGAGCTGCCTACCTTGCATTGGTACCAAGTGATTTGGCATTTACCCCACACTGAAATCCAGACAGGATATATTCCCAGCTAGTGTAGACGTGGTGATGCAAGGCCACAGCATGAATAATTGCAAAATACACTGTGAAACTTTCCTGGGAGCATATGCAAAATTCAATTTTGCCACTCCAGCAGTATCCTGAAGTATTAGACTTACTGCTATGTGTAGAGCATGATAGAAATAAGAGAGCATCTAGTATGGGGTTCATTGTACCCTTCAGCCAGAGCTTCTCCACTTCATCAATCCCCCCACATCTGCATATTTGGATTTCTTTCTTTTTCTTTCTTTCTGATGATAGGGCTAGCAGAGTTTTCCATGCCAAGGGATAGAAAAAAATAAGCAAAATGCAATAAACATTTCAATATCTCCAAAAGTGTGATGTCATATGTAATTAGTCACATTCCTGTCTTTGTCCGTAACATCTGAGAGTAGATATAATTCTAGAGGCTTGCTTGAGATGTAAGGGAATCTACAACAGATGATTTGAAGAAGAGCACATCCCTCCCTCACAGAAAAATGTGTTGCCTGCTGGACTGTATGAAAAAAAAACTTTTTTGTTTAGGTTTTTTTTTTACTCTAAAAGAACCTAAACTAACCCTTAAATCAAAGACGAAATGAGAGATTAAGTGAGGTTGGTAATTGAGAGACCCAGACTCCACATTCTTCTCAAATGAATGTTAACAGTTAATATTCTTTTCATAAAATTTCAAGGCCTAAATTCCCTTGTGGCTTTTTACTTTTCTCACATCATCTTTCGTCTCTCCATCTTTATTTTTTCTCTCTTTAATTTTGTTTTGATTTAGGTTGTCAGTCTTTCAGAGAATTATTTATTAATGTCTACATTAAATATTGCTGTCTGAATAGGAAAGAGATAAACTGACACTAGACTATTCTGTAAGCATTCTTTTTCTGATATTGTCTTATATTTCAGCTCTCAGCCCTCTGATTCATCCTCAAATCATTTGTCACAAATGTGGAATGTAAGCATGAAGAACATGTGGTATCTTCTTACTGGTTTCTATAGGTACTGGTCATCTCTGCAAACTAACCTTTGACTGGTAGCTACATATCTTAGTGCCATAACTTAGTATGGCAAAGTCAGGGGTTATTCAGAGCTACTGAAATATGGTATCAGTTATAATGAAAATGAGATATTGAATCCATGTTTCTTTTCAGAAGTTTTAACATTTGCTCTTTATTTTCTTTTGTCTCATATCCTTTTAACATTTATAACAGTTCTGTTTACTTCAAAGTTTCCTTGTAGTGTGCTCATTGCTGTCAAGCCTAAATCTAATGATGAGAAAACCAAAATCAGTTATTGGAGTATCTAAGGTAGTCTTCTAGGATAAAAATTACGGCTGTGGACAATTGGATTTTCTCAAGTCATACCATTTTGCACAACTAGAACTAAATAGAGGTCAGTTAATGTAGAATTTATAGTAAAAATGAAAGATGGAGAAGATTAGCATAGAATGTTCCTTATATTTAGTTCTTATTTTGAAATAAACTGATTCATCAAACATTGTCAATACTTCAGATTTAACATTTCAGTGACACAGAAATATACTTATCAGATAAATTCTGCTTCTTTAAAAAATTGCAGACTTCTTTGAGCCTGTCAATTAAATTATGCACCAATAATATTGAGTTATACAATTTTAATTTTAAAATGAAGCAACAATCCAATATTAACTTTTACCAGTTGTTTAATGAAACAAATTAACTCTGAAAAGAATTTAAAAGAATTTAAAAGAATTTAAAGCATTTTACACATTTGAGCAGCTTAACGCATTTATATTTTTATTTCTTTTCATTGGTGTGTTTGTGTATGTGTTTGTTAAACTCTTTAGCTAAAATATACTTACAATACCAACTATATCTCCAAATAATGTCTCTACTATTTCTTCAGTAAAGATGGCTGCAATCTGATAAATTACAGAAGTAATCTTGCCCTATTAAATAAAGGTTAAAAGAGATGATAAAAAAAGGAGTGAATAGAATTTCACTCTGTCTTAGCATTTGTAAACCCAAAGTTAATTAAAAATATCCGTTTTCTGCTAACACTCCAGTTGATATATTCCAAAGCTATCAGTCTGGTTTTGCCCCTTTCAAGAGCAGAAGCAGTATGTCACAGAAACAGTATATCTTGATCAATCTTTTCTAATAAGAATGCAGGCTAGTAATGTAAATAACTTTACTGATGTTTTTGAGGTGTAATATGGAGAAGAGTAAAACAGAGTTACTATTACATAATCTGTTTATTTAATGATATTTCTCAAAAACTATTTCAAAGCCATATTTATTTTTATTACAGAAACATTTGTGGTCTCATATAATGACTCTCCTTCCAGTAAAATTGAACATAAATCTAACTTTTGTTGGAATTAAGCAAAAATTAGATTTCAAATATGTCATCTTAGAGTTATTACATGAAGTCTAACAAAGATTTTCTAATTAGTTAAATTTTGGGACTAGACCACAGAAATATGTGACTTGAAAATGGATGATACAGAGAATGTTCCAATAACCAAAGGAATAGGAACTCAAAAGGCTGTGATTTTCTGCTTGGAAAATGAGGCAGAAGAGTGTTTCACTAGTGTAGCAGAACACAGGGACATAGCAACCTAAAAGTACATTGGTTTAAGTTGCTATGGAAATGCATACTTACACACGATTTCTTATTTCCACTTTATATCCCAAACCCAAGAGCTGTTAATGATATTGCTGGTGCCTGTGAAGATATTTATAAAGTCAGTCATCCCCTAATCCTGCCTGTAATAAGCTATATGCATTGAACTACTCAGTTCAAGGGAAAGTATGAGCCCTTTATCATATTTGTGACTCCTTTATGAATGCTTCCCACTTTATATATATATATCTTTGTTTAATTATGGCGAACAGAGCTAGACATAGTACTGAATGTAGTCACATAAATAACAAGCAATAAATTTATATAGTCTCTTTGCTTCAGCATAGATTTCCTAGCTTAGGTTAGAACAGACAAAAGGCACACTTAAAGTGTAGTGTGACAGTTGAAGCCATGTGACAAAAAATGAATATTTACTTCCCGTGACAAAGGACTTAATGCAGAGGAGACTCAAAAGTTGCTAGGTCCTCCATGGGCAGGCATTCCACAAACCAGACTCATGCCAGCCTTCCTTTGGGCTGAGGTGGATGAGTATTTTGAGGTGGAGAGCATCCTCCAAGTTGCTTGATTTATACTAGCTGGTGGACTTCTTTGAGCTGTTCCTCATTGACTGGGGTAGAGGAAGTGCTGGGCAAATATCTCTGAATGAGCATAGACCTGCTGTTTCTAGTTATGTAGATATTTTTGTTACTGTTTTCATTGCAGCTGTTTAATTGTGCTAGCAAAAACCTTATGAGTTACATAGCAGCCTGACAAAGGTCAAACTATGGGCCTCTGACATCAGCCTAATTATTCGAGTCATTTCAGCTCAGTGGACCAGGACATGGACAATCCCAGATGATGTGTTTATATCTAAAGTCTGATTTAATGTGGTTTATTGCTGTGATAGAGTATGTTCATCACAGCACATTTTTCCTGCCAGTTGCTCTTGTTAAGACTTTCAGTCTCAGTACTTCTCAAGCTAGAATTCTTCAAAGTGTAGTGTGCTACAAAGAAGTATGGGTTTCCATGTGATAGTACTGAATAACCTGCCACTTGTTTACATAGCTTTAAATAGTCTTTGACAATAGTTTTTCGTATGAAATATATTGTTCTTATTTTATATTCTCTTAACTTTTTCTTTTTCTTTGATATTTTCTTCTGAAAGTGCTACCTTTACTTCACAGTTATTGTTCCACTTACCAGCTAAAACTCTCGGAAGGGCAATCCACCAAAACAATTAACTGCACCAATGGACTGCTCCTTTCTAGCCCTATTTGAAAGGACCTTTCAAAGGTGGCTTTAGACAAGATGAGTTGTGATTAGCTACATACCTGCCTTCCTATCTCATGCCATCTCTGCAGTTCCTTCCCTTCTGGTTTTTTTTGGTTTTTGGGGTTTTTTTTGTTTGGTTGGTTTTTTGGGGGTTTTTTTGGTGTTTTTGGTTTTGGTTTTTGGGGTTTTTTTTTTTGTTTGTTTGTTTGTTTTTTGGGGGGTCTTTGTGGTTTTTTGTTTGGTTTGGTTTGGTTTTTTTGTTGGTTTGGTTTGGGGTTTTTTTGTTTGTTTGTTTGGTGTTTTTTTAATGCAAAATGCATATTTTAATATCCTTCTGAGTTAATAGCAGAATATCACCATTGCCCTGATCTGTGGTTATATTTCTTGGCATTTTTCAAGATATTGCTTAATATGCCTGTACAGTCATGGCAGTTGATGAGGATAAATGCCAGGAAAACTGTATCTTCTCTTTACATATAATAATTCATAAGGAACTTTTCTATGGTTTCTTGATTTATTGATGATTGGTAAATGTGTTATTTTTGTTTTCAGCCTAAGGCTAGTGTTTAATATTACAGCTCCACCATGAAGCTTTTCGGAAGTATCAGCAGATGGAATTTTGCTTATTGAGTAATGTAACTGTAGCCAGGATAGGCTGAGGATGACTGCTGTTGGTGGGACAGATTGTCTTTCAGTATCTTGCCTCCCAAAGTCATTCTATGCAGTAAAATTGATCACATAGGAGCAGCAGTGGCAGCAGTTCCTGAGCTGAAATATAGAGCAATGAATTGATTTTTCAACCTTAATAAACTGGTGTCACACACAAGCAAGCTAAACCTGAAGTCAACATTTATCTACATTTATAGATAACAATATTGAAAATCTATCTCTGGATCTGAAAGTAGTAAGAAAAACAGACAATCAATGCCTTCCCTAAAAGTGATGACTGTGAATAAAGAATTGGAAAAGTTTTTGTAACTCCTCTGAAATTAATGCCATCTTTGAATAGTAGACAATTATTCAATGAAAGCACTGTTTTCATTCACAATATATATGTCATTGCCCAAGTCAAAATGTCAATAAATAAATGCTTTCTCTTGTCTGTTTTTATGATTTAAAATACCTCTGTAATGGAACATCTGAGAAATCCTTCTGCTAAGTTATTGCGACGTTACTTTTTAAAAAAAAAAAATCATTAAGGGACTTGCATATGTTTTGTCTAGCAGGCACATCAGGAAAACTGCAGGGAAAAAAAAAATTGCAAATCATCTTTTTAGGACTTCGTCCTTTCTGATGTCTCCACATGTAAACATATTTATGAAGATACAATTTGTAGTCATCATGTGTAAGGAAGGTGGACATTTGTTCTCACTGAAAAATCAACATTTTAAAAAATATAAGATGTATATGCAGTACTCTTCATCAATAAAACAAAATATAGTAACTAACTACTACATATCATTTAATGATAATGCTATAAATATGCCTTTGCTCATTTCTGTTAGGAAGATGGTCTTCTCTAAAAGTAACTTATATTCTGCAGTAAAAGACATGAACAGTCTTTGTCATAGTACCTACATGTATACAGGGAAATGAATTTTTTTTTATTTATTCAGACCAAAACTTGAAATGTTCAAAGTTTCAAGTTTTCTTTCTTTGGCCAACAGAACCCTTTTTGTCACTGTTCACCAGCTCTCAATACAGGAAATAAAATTACCTATGATAGGATCAAGCCCATGAAGGTCAGTATGGCTCAAAGGGTGTGATGGTGAATTACATATACAAAAGATGAGTAAAGTTTTTGTATCATACGGAGGTGCTTGCCCTACCCTTCTGAAGGAGCACTCTGTCCCATTTTAACATTAAATAGGATGAGTGTTGTTGGAAAAGGAGAATTTTGCTGTTGCTGAAATCTGCCAGCAACAAGCTGTCCAATCTGAGATCCATGGTGGTGTAACTTCATATTTTAAGCAATTATTTTTACAGTTTTGGATTTTCTGCTTTTGAGCAAGTTTTTGTTTCTTATTTTTTCCTTCAGTTTCCTAATACAAATTGTTTGTTCTTACTAGTGAACAAAATCTTAAAAATGTCATCTTCCTTGCAAGAGTCTTATGTCCTCTACCACTTTTCTTTTTTTTTCTCTTAAAAAGCATTTGGGCATAACGAGTGCCCAGATCCTGGAGTGCCAATCAATGCTCGGCGTTTTGGTGACAACTTTCAGCTGGGGAGCTCAATTTCAGTTATATGTGAAGAAGGATTTATTAAAACACAAGGAACTGAAACAATTACTTGTATGCTAATGGATGGAAAAGTAATGTGGAGTGGACCTATTCCTAAGTGTGGAGGTATATATAATATTTCTTTCTAATTCAGGAGAACTTGATGTAATGCATTTCAAATTGTCACCAAATGAAGTTAAGATTTTTGCAAATGAATAAGCCAAAGCTTCTGTTATTGCTGATACAGTATTAGAATGAAGATGTTGATCTCTTCTGGGTCTCTGGCTATGGTATTTAAAACTATTAAGATATTTTCGCTCTCTGTTGCAGTACTTGTGTTTTTTCTATCCATAGTGACTCTAGGCTGGGGAAGACTCACTTAGTAATTGATTTTTCTTTTTTATAGAAATCAAGTACTTCCATACATCTCACAAAAACCACAGTGTTATTCATATTTCCTTGGACTTGTTTATACTAATTAACACTAAAATATAATTTTTGCTTCATTACTTGTCTATATTCTAAGATCTATGTACCTAAAGGGGAAAAATTAATTCAGCTGTTTGTAATGATTTAGAAAAATATTAAATCAATGTTAATATAATCTCTGGTTTGTTAGTTTTTACTTTAAACAACAGTTTAGTTCTTGTTTTCACTATGTAACTGTCTTCCAAAATTTGAACAATTTTTATGCATGAGTATGACTGCTTATAATATGCTTTGCATCCATATTTACTTTCTGTGATGAATGATTATTGTTTCATACATATAATGTGTGTCAGTTTCACTAGACAAGATAGGCTATAATACCTTTCTTTATTAAAGGGTTCATGGAACTGTACAACATTGCTAGTAAAATATAAGCTTGCATTTTCAATGTTACATTAAAATCTTAAATATTTTTTAAGTGTCAGTCCATGCACCATGATAATCTGATCCATAGGTGATCTGAGACTGAAACATATGTTGGAATCCTAAAGTTTGAGGTATATTTGAATTAGATGGTTTTTATCAGCTGTAGACTTAGATATATTTTAAATTTATGATAAAATTGAAAGGCAAATGAAAATATTTTTAAATTAACAATTTAATGAAGTGTGTTAGGGTGTTCAGAAGTTTTATTGACTGTGTACACATTTGTCTGTAAAACAAAGTTGTTTGATGTAAGTTCTACATACACCCTATAATTTCATTGTCACATATATCAAGTCAGGCATAAGCTCCACATACTGACTAGGAATGTGACTGCTGTGCAGTTTTCCTTACACTTCAGAAATGTCAGAAATTACAATATACAGGAGGGAGCTATTCAATAATCTGGTGCAGATGAACAGGGTCAACATACTCTTTTTTCAGGGCAATCCTGGCTAGCCTCTGCTGGGACTTCCTCCCAGCCCTGCCCACAGCCCAGGATTCTATTTCAGCTCAGACAGTCACTTGGTTGTCACCAGACCCCTTTCCTGGAACGAGTCCAGTCCTGTGCAGCTTTCTCAGGTGGAGTTGGATCTGTCTGTGAAGGCACTAACTCAGTGTGTGTGTATGTGTACCTGCACAAGTGGTCATCCTGGTTCCTGGCTTCTTTTGTTTAGTGGACGGGTCCTGCTTTTGCTGCTCCCTGATGATTTTGAGTTTGGGATTCCTGTCCTCATGCCTTTCATCTTTCCTGTGTGAGGGTTATATGGAAGATATTTTCCCATAATCTCTTCTAATGTGCTATTGTACCCATGCTGAAGCTCTAACCTTGGTCTTCCTGCACAACTCCTGTTAGGCTTAATATCGTGCCATTCTGTAGCATTAGTGATAAGCTTTTCAAAAAAACATTTCCAAAAGTATGAATCTACAAGATGTTTAGTGATTCTGTGAATTGCCTGTTATCCTAAAGGCTTTTTTCATGCTCACATATGGAAATTTCCTGTTTCAACTCCTGCACCTTGCTATACAAAAAAATAAATACAAATGACTTTGTGAGAATTCTTAGATCAAACTAAGATTGTCTTTTACTATTTGGTATAGGCCAGTGTTTGATAAAGACATTCTGCTTGATGACCACCTCTAGTTGTGTTGTATTTCTAGAGTTTCATTTTGAACACATGAACATTGGGTATGAATCTGTCAGACAACCACCAAATAGGACTATAAGAAAGAAGAGGGAGTTAATGTAAAAAAGGTTAGGGAAACAATCCTTTGGCATGATGAGTGGAGAGTTTTATTTTCTGAAAAACAAGGCTCTTTAAGATAAGCCCAGTAGCTCAGCTATTCTGAAGGGAAGTACCCATGGGTTTAGGAAGTCAGCATGTAATGGTGAAAGTCAAATAAAAAAAATCTGTTAAATATTTATCTGCAAGAGCCATAATCAGAGGACAGATAAGAAACATTTTCTTTAAGGAAAATGGGCAGCAAACGCTGCTAAATAAAATCGAGAAACTATTCCAAATTTAGGCAATCTTACAGGGTGCATTATTCTTAATGCACTATTCATAGGAATATTTTTGTAATAGAGGTTTGGAGCTTTTTGTATTCCGATTGCAATCTCTGTAATGAAAATTTGGTGAGAATATGGAACTTTGTATAAGTTTAGTTATACTCTATTCTAGCTATGGGAGTGTACTGGCTCAGAATAAGGCCATCTGGTTCCTATTCTTGTCAATTTATTTTGTAGTTTATAGGCTTCATATATATTATGAAGATTTAAAAGTGTTTATATACATTAAATTATAGGGATTATGAATGCTGTAGGGTTAACCTTCTGGTTGTTATGGTAAATATCAAACAATACCTTATTTGACTGGTACTGTTTACTGAAGGTAGTATGAAAAAAAGACTCTAAGATAAA
>WEKY01057047.1:6617-18721 GCA_013390045.1 Picathartes gymnocephalus | reverse complement strand
TCAGGGGAGATTTAGGTTGGATAATAGGCAAAGATTTTTCACCCAGAGGGTGGTTGGGCACTGGAACAGCTCCCTGGGGAGGTGGTCATGACACCAAACCTGACAGAGGTCCTGAAGTGTTTAGACAATGTTCTCAGGTACATGGTGTGATTCTTGGGATGTCCTGTGCAGGGCCAGGACTTGGACTTTGATGTTCCCTGTGGGTCCCTTCTGATTCAGGATACTCTATGATCCTATGATTCGCTACTAATAATGCAAATTAGAAAACTGTCATTTTAAGGAAATGCAATTCTGAAAGGGTTTATACCAGTCTCCAACAAGTCTAGAATTAAATACAGAAACTTTCCTTAAAAGCACCTTTCAGCAATCACTTAGTACAGCAGATTTTCTCCTTTGAGTCTTCTGAGCGGGAGATCACAACTGTGGACACTGAAATTCTGAGGGACCAGCTTATAAGCGGAATGTTCGTTCCTACGTCTTCACAGGTCCTGATGGGGATTCACCCCAGAGTACTGAATGGGCCAGCAGCTGTTACAGCAAGACCTCTCTCATCAGCTACCAACAGGAGTCTGAGCAGCACTGCTGACTGGAAGCTTGCCAGTATTATTCACATTTACAAAGGTGTGAGGGAAGAAACACAAAACTGGAGACTTATTTGTGTAACCTCAGCTCCTAGAAAAATTATGTTACTAAGTGCTACTGGAAGGCAAAAGAATTGTTAACAAACAACGCAATCTGTACAGTCAACATGGGGTTACAAAGAAGTCCTGTTTAACCAACCTATCCTTCTATCATAAGGCCACTTGCCTCCTGGATGAAGGGAAGGCAGTGGATGCAGTTCCAGTTTGACTAAAGCTGCTAACACTGTCCCTCCTAGAAACCGTTTCCAACAAGTTGTCCAGCTGTGGGATGAGCAGGTTCACAGTGCTCTAGGTGAAGAACCAGGCGGATGGCAGCACCCAAAGGGCTGTACTGAATGGGGTTATATCTGTCTGGCAACTAAGAGCTGAGTGCACCATTAGCAACTTGGCTGATGGTTCAGACTGGGAGGTTCTGTGGATCCTCTTGAGGGACAAGAGGCCTTGGAGAGGGCTCTAGATATGACTGGAGCTTTGGGCAGTCATTAATGGAGTGGAATTTACCAAGCTGAAACACTGGATTCTACACCTGGGATAGGGTAATGCCAGGCACAGGGATGAAGTGGGAGAGGAATGGCTGCACAGCTGCAGAGGGATGTGGGGCTGGCTGCTGCTGGGCTCAGTGTGGGTCAGCAGTGCCTGGGCAGCCCCGAGGACAAAGCCCATCCCAGAGCAGCGAGCACGGCACCACCGGCCCGGAGAGGGGATGGTCCCGCTGGGCTCAGCCTTGGGGCGGCCTTGCTGTGGGCCCTGCAGGTGCAGAAGGATGGCAAGGTCCTTGAAGGTGTCCTGAGGAGGGAAACAAAGCTGGTGGGAGGGCTGGAAGGAGCAGCTGAGGACTTTGGGCTTGTCCGGTTTGGAGCAAGGGAGGCTGAGGGGTGAGCCCCCTGCTCTCTGCAGCTTCCTGAGGAGGGCAAGGGCAGCAGGAGGTGCTGAGCTCTCCTCCCTGTAATCCAGCCACAGGACATGAGGGAATGCTTTACAGCTGCACCAGGAGAGCTTTCAACTGCCCATTAGAAGGTACTTCTGTACAGAGAGGGTGGTCAAGCACTGCAACAGCTTCCTAGAGAAGTGGCCGATGCCCCAATCTGTCAGCCTTCAAAGGCATTTGGACAGCGCCCTTAACAAGGTGCTGGAACTTGGCCAGCCCTGAAGTGGGCAGGCAGGCAACTGGACAATGAGTGTACGTCCCTCCCCACTGGAAGAGGCTGTTCTATTCCTTGAAATTGAACAGGATCTACTTAGATCTACTTAGATTCTCTTCTTTCGGATGCAAAGTTTAGGCTTTTTATTTTCTCTGCCTGTTTCCAGATGAAGACTTACTATATTTTGAAGACAGGTGTGTGTGCTATAAAAAGAATTGCACAAATTTTTGAACTAAGTGCTGAAATCAATACAATTCTGATTATTATCATTAGGGAACACTGAGATCATCTAAAGTTGCAGACTAATAGTCTTCCAACATATCAGAATTTTTCACAGCCATTTTGGCAAGAGAGAACCTTTAAAAATGTGACCGATACTGTGTTTACTATGAAAATTTGTTTGTTGCTATAAAAACTACAGTGTCAGGACTTCCAAATGGTGTATATATAAAGAACAAAAGACATTGACTGTAAGTGTGATTTGCCCTCCTAAGATGAGTTGTTACTTTGAGCAGCTTTTTAAAATCCATAGATTAGTTCAGCATCCAGAAACACCTTTTATTTTTTAAGATTTATGAGGCTCACCTATGTATTAAGTGTGTAGAAAAACATTTGTTTATCTATTGCCCTGATTTCCAAGAATACAATTTTTTTATTCTATGAACTGTCACTTCAAATACCGGAAAAAAACTCAAAGGACTTGTTTTAATAGCAAATATTACCATCTTCTCCCGCCACCACAATCTTTCTCAAATATACTGGACTGGAATACATGGTTTGTAGCACTCTGTAAACACACTAGTAAGGACCTACCAAGTTGGCTTCGTCAAAGCAAGCTCCCTTCAGACTCTTGTGTTTTCAGCTCAAAATATTAAATTCCTTCTTGTGAAAGAACTGCTTAAACACTGATTGCTGTGTGTCTTCACTTCCAGATGTGGTAAACACACAAGCTATTTACAGGATGTAGAATCTTTAACTGATAGGAAATTAAATAATATCTTGAACTTATGATAGCGAAGGAAAAAGGTTATTTTGATCTTTTGTCCATTTTCTCAAAAAACACACTTAGGATCAACTATTAAACTTGAATGTTATTCCAGTTATATAACTTCAAAGGAGTTGTTCAGGATCTTTAGTGTAAAGATCACTTCAGCCCTGCAATAAAAGATGATTTTAAAAATTCATCTGCACTTCAAAACTGCAGACATACAGATCTTGGTTTATTATTCATTTAACCTTTATACTTAAAAGGAAGTTCTTTATATATGTCCTATATATTCACTATAATCATCACGTAAAATGTAAACACATACACACACTGTGAGCATCCAAAGAAACTAGAAGATTAGCTATATTTAATTCTGTATTAAACACCAGAGTAAATTAAATTCAATGTACTTCATGTCTATTTTCAGGAAAAAAATCAACAGAAAAAACAGACTTGGAACTTATTTCAACACCTCCACGAAAGTGCGCATTTCTAAAACTACATTAGGTATGCAATTTTTATTAGCTAGTAGCACACATCTGCATTTGTTTGTTAATAATCTCTGATACATGTGCTTTACTCTTTTGGTTTTTTCTTATTCACCACACCTTAGGCATTGAGGAAGGTCTTCATTACAGATTTATGGAATGAGCAACACAAGATTCAAATATAGACTTTAAGGTGTCACTCCAATACAAGCCAAAATTGCAAAGATGTTCCTGAATCTATTTAACCAATTAAGCAATATGATGTCAGAAAATGTGATTTAACAGATGCTACCAATTACTTTTTAACACTCTGACCACAATTTAGATGAACAAAACCTACAAAGATACAAAGACCTGTGGCAGTGCGTCTATACGAGATCTGTATTCATAGATCTATCCAGACACGTAAGACCAATGCATGTATACTGTCTAACACAGTCACCGGTCCTCAAGTTTCAATAGAATACCGCTCCTGGTCTTAGAAATCAGAGTAGGACATCTTTTAAAAACGTACCTGTCCCTGGAAGTACCTTTTCTACTTTCTTAGACACACTGATCATAACATTACTTCAACTGGATGAAGTCACCCGTTATTTTCCGGTGCTCCATCTCTTCCTGACCCATCCAGCCTCCCCTAGGTCGGTTTCCAACCCATGTTAGAAGGAATTTTGTGCTCCCCCAGTGACAGCAAAGCCTTGGGGAGCAAGGCCCGTGTTCCCCGAGTGTGAGGCAGGGGACAGGCCTGGGGGCGGCACACGGTGACTCGCCGGTGCTGCTGACTGACTGCAAGTGGCCATTTTAATCTAAGGGCCTGGGGACCCGCGGCTGTGGCTGATCATCCTCCTCCTCCTTCTCCGCGGTGCCCAGCCCCACCTCCCATCCCCAGGCACACAGGGAGATAAGAACACACACCCGCGGGCGCGGCAGGAGGGTCCAGGCACAACCCGAGGCATGGGGCAAGGGGCGGGAGTTGCCCGGGGTCCTGGCCGGGCAGAGGGGCCCTGGGGGAGTCCCGGGGGGTCGCGGCGGTGCTTACCTGTACTGGGCAGCAGCCCCGCTGTGGGTGAATCCAAAGTAGTTGCCGGTGGCCATTTTGGCATCTTCCCCCAGCCGGCTGGGCACTGCGGCGGCGGCGGCGACCGAGGGGCGGCGGCGGCCGGGGCCATGACAGGAGGCCCGGAGAGAGGAGGCGGTGGGGAGAGAACGGGACACACAGAGGGACAAGGGAGAGAGAGAGAGCGCGGGAGCGCCGGGTCAGACTCGGTGTCTCAGGACCGACCCCCGCCCGCCGCCCTCTCCCCAAGCGTGGACACGCCGAGCACCACTACTCACCATAGGTGAACGAAACTACCGGGCATATGGGAATCATGAGTCCGGCCTGGCAGCGACGGCGGCGGGTGAACTCTCAACTCTCCCCCCCCTCCCTCCTCCTCCCGCTCGCTCCCTTCCCCCACCCACCCACCGACGGCGACAACGGCGGAGTGCGGCCGGGCCAGCTCCACCTGCGCAGGCGCGGGATGTGCGCAGGGGCCGCTGGGAGATGTAGTCCGGCCGCCGCACGGCTCCTGCTCAAGGAACAGGCGGCCGGCTCCGCCGCGGAGACTGCGTACGCAGGCGCGGAATGTGCGCGGGGGCCGGTGGGAGCTGTAGTCCCGCGGGCCGGCCATCGGGAGGCGCGCTCGGAGCACCTATAGGATATATACACACACGCAGACGTACATCTGTATATATGGTGTGTAGAACCGCGCCTTACCTCCTATGTGCTTATTGCGCCTGCAACACAGGTACAGCCTCACCCGCACAGGGCTCATTCGTGTGACTTTTCTAGAAGCCAGCGGTCCGTCAGATCACTCCTGAAAGGCACTGAGCAGCACACTGCGGCCAGCGCAGTGACCTCCCGATCAAAGGCACTGAATGACCGTCCGCTCCCCATGGCTGTGCCCCTCCTTCCGTCAAATCCTTCCCTTGGAAAGTCAGATGTTCCCCAAAACTCTGAACAAAGCAAAACTTGGATGCGTAAATACTTTCATCCCATGTATGTATTTTGTCTGCACTACAGTGTGCATTACTCAAACTAATCAAGGCTTATAAAACACTTAATAAACACTGGTTTAAGTAAAAAGTATTTTGGAAGTATTTGTTTACTGTAAGCTAAGCCCATTCAAAACACACTTGGTTTGGGGTGTCCTCCTCCCATCCTCTCAAAAGCTGAGATTCCCATATCCCACAGTAGCTGCGGTCATAGGCAGTAAGACTGCAAGGATATTATTGTTCATAAAATGAGAAGAGGAAAGTACTTTCTCATCTAAAGCTAACATTATTGCAGCTGCATATGAAGTCCAACTACTTCCGATGCCAAACATCCTTCCCAATTCACTGAACATAATTTGTGGGTCATTATTATTAATTTTGCATAGGAACTTAGTATTACTCTACCTCAATTCTTACCCTAATCAAACACAACAGTAAAAGGAATCTGCTTGGTTCTACAGAAAGTACTTTTCTGGGAAGAAAGCAGCTATTGGGTGAATATTTTATTGCTATATAAAAGAAAAGCCTTAACCCAAAGTCCTATATGACAGTACTTGAGGAGAGGACTCTACAGAATCCTTGTATAGAAAACTTGGAGGACATGACCTCTGCTATTAAAATCTCAATTGTATCTCCTGAGGATATACAAATTATAGATAGATATATGATTTATATAGCTGTTTCTATCTATCCCTACTTTTATTAAAAATTTCTCATAATCAGACCACTGGATCATGCTGCTTGGACAAAAAGACAACACAAGTTTTCTTTGTTCCACTGTCTTTCAAGTTTTTTCAGTTATAAGCCTTCCAATATACTGATAAATAGACAACATTCAAAACACATTTCATTAGAAATATAAGCATTTATACACACACACAGACATTCATACACCTTTTATCACTGCATCACTAATGCTATTTTTTGCAAACTAGGTAGGCCTACCATTGCTGTTCATTTATGAAGTGAACTTCATAGAATGGCAGAATCAGATTGACTGGGGTTGGGAGGGACTTTAAAGATCATCTAATTCCAACTCCCCTGCCATGGACAGGGACACTTTTCACTACTTCTGTTTGCTCAGAACCCCATCCAGCCTGCCCTGAGCTTTGTCAGGGATGGGGCACCCACAGCTTCTCTGGGCAGCCCGTGCCAGTGCCTCACCACCATCACAGTAAAGAATTTCTTCCTAATATCTAAGCTAAACCTAGTCTCTGTCAGTTTGAAGCCATTGCCTCTTGTCCTGCCACTCCAGGCTCTTGTAAAAAGTCTCTGTAGACTCCCTTCAGGTACTGGGAGGCCCCAGTTAGGTTACCCCAAAGCCTTCCCTTCTTCAGGCTGAACAAACCCAATTCTCTCATGCTTTCCTCAGAGGAGTGGTGCTCCATCCCTCTCATCAACTCAGTGATCCTACTGTGGACTCTCTCCATGGATAAATATCTATATTATTACTATATACGACTATTGAATCACATTACATTATAATGTTCCAAATAAACTTGGAATATTTACCCTCTTTTCAACTTTGTCTCCATGAAAAGAAAAAACCCAATGCTTTCTTACTCACAACCGAGATTTTTTACTTAGGTTTCATAACTTTTCTTCATCCAAGTAATTTCTAGTAGTTATAATTCAAATACTACATCATTTATGTTGTGATTTCAGCCCTGCATATTTTTGAGCATAAGCTCCCATCTGGCAGCCCAATTCAGCTGCAATTTCAGAAGAAGTTTCAGATTATTTTCCTGTGTGAATTTTTGAATTTTGAGTTTTCAGTCCATAAATCACTTTAAAAAGACTACAACATACTTTATGAGAAGTCATACTTTCTAAATGTGACAAAAAAAATTAAAAATCAAGGTTTCCTTTTTCATTGGAAAAAAAAACCAAACCACTAGTATTATCTTTCCCCAGCAGTTTCCTAATAAGAACCTGATGCTTCCTGGTGACTTAGTGAACTATTACCTAACATCTATTTATGCTACTACTAGCTTGCAGGATCAGATTCATGGTCTATACTTAAAAAACCTCAGTGGGTTATAAAACAAGATTCTATCTCCTTGAGACATGTATCAGATTGCTTCAAAATGAAACAGTAATAAATTCATATTAGATCCTTAAAGGCATTTTGACCTTTACTGATTTCTATATCTATAACTGGAAGGAAAATACAGGAGTGATAAAGTGCAAGTTGTGGTACAGGGAGAAAGGCAGAAAAGCTTTAGTGAAACATAGAAAGGTATGTTTCAAGTAGGAAAAAGAAACTTCTCTGTCCCTGATCCTATTAAGATTACAGAAGAACAGCCAAGAAGTTCCAAAATGAAAACATATGCTGGAACACAAATCTTTAATTTAGAATTAAATATAACAGATACCCTATCTGTGCAAAGTTCAAAGTGTCTAAAAATATCACAGACAAAAATGGCAAGCAAGCTAGCATTCAGAAAAACACATTTGCGACCTTAATTTAAACTGTATAAGAGGAGATCTCCAAAATATGGTGAGAAGAAGAAAGTACCATAATAACATGCCGGTGTTATAATCCTACTATTTTACTTAAATGTCCCAAGATGCAAGTGATAATGTCTCTGCTGCTGCCACAGGACTGCAAAACTGCGACTGAAACACAATGGGAAAAATGAAATATTTTTAAATCTCAAGATTTGCTAAGATTAGGTAAGATTTCTTGGAGGCACCCTTCCAGTTTATATAAAAGCAGGCACTCAGCCAGCCTTTGCGTGCCCACCAGAGGGCAGGGCCACGCAGCAGAAGGTGAAAGCTTTCCAACACAGCACAGACCATGTTAACAAAAGCTGCTTTTATTTCCTGAAAAGGTAATTTAATACTTAGTGCTCACTTTGTAAATGCTCTAGATAGAGAGTTACAATCAGCATATGGAAACCAGTGCTATCTTCTCACCTGAAAATTATTTAAGATAGCTAGAGAGACGAGACATTCACCAGTTTATCAACCTTCTCATTTTAGACTGAAATTACATTTTTTTTTAAGCTGTAAAGACAAAGAACCCACAATTTCGAATTATTAAAGCAAAAAAGTGTTACTTTTAATAACAGGGTTTAGACATTGTACAGTGACCATAACAACAGACATATTAAAACATATAAAAGCAATTTATGAAACCACAGATGGAAGTTATTACTGTTTAGGTTACTAAATTGCAACAATAAAAAACCCACTTCCCAAACATAACAGAAAGTTATGCAAGTATTGATACAAACTCAAATTACACGATACACATGAGAAACGAAGCAGTTCCAGTTCCACAAGCAAAACTACTGTTTGGTAGCATCCCTTACTCTTTATTTCCTAACACTTTAATAAAGCTGTCAATATTATAAGCTAATTGCCCCTTTCACAGCAGATTTCTTCTTCCACCTTTTAAACTAGTAAGCACAGAACACCAAAGCTTTAAAAGCTGTCCCACTTTAGGTTTGCCCCAAAATGCTTTTCCTGCTAGTTCTACTATTTCTAACCAGAGGAGTCATCCTTTGCACTTACTAATTGCTACGTAATCAGAAGCACAAGCGTGTATTTTTCAGCATTCCCCTTCAAATCTGCATGCTAAAATCTGTTACTGAAGAAAAAAATAATGCTTCTACATTCTTCTCTGCTGAAGACACGTGGGATACGAAATGAGGCAATCAGGCAGTAACTAGAAGAATTTAAGCCCTTTTAAGGCAGCTATAGAAGGAAAGTATCTGATGAAGGAACAAACCCATTACAAAAGTCTATTTTAAGAGCTCAGAAAGTGAACTATACCCCTTGCGGGGATAGATGACTCACTCAGAAGGTAACAGCAGAGATTTACCTTAGAAAAATTATGGTTCCTTTCCCACTGTTCTAAAGCCAGTATTTTTTTCTTAGTAGCTTCTTTCTTCTTTTCTAAATACAATAAAATGTAGTGAGGGTAATTCACCAAAAGCTCAAACTGCCGCTACACTCAATGACCAGGATATTTCTCAAAGGAATGCATAATTCCTGAAAAGCAGAATATGAAATCACAGTTGCAGCAAACTTTCCCTTCCCCTCACTGACCTGCTATTTAGGAATTCAGCTGAAAAAATAAACTTGGTGCTTGCTTTGGAGGAAATGCTGCAGGTGGGAGAAATTAACTCATTAAGAGCCAGCAGAAAATGTTTGTTTTAGTAGGTTTGATTTATGTCAAGGCTGAAAGACTTGATTAAAAATGCATAAAGAATTGCTGATTTGAATAAGCAATTTCTTGATTATTTGATTAGAACCTGAACATTCTTTGTGTACCAACTGTTGACCTGTAGAAACACAAAGCATATAGGGATTACAAACACCTGAGCTCTCATTATGCTTTTAACATGAAAAGTTAGTGAAAGTTAGTTGAAAAGAGTAACTATGTTTTTTTACAAATTAATAGTCCGTATTTGGAGATGATCTTGTGTGGAATAGGTTTTGTTGTTGTTGGAGTTAAGCATTAAGCATTACAATATAATCTGTTTATCCTCCACAGTTACATGGCTTGACAAACCAGGTGTTTGTGCAGTGGTGATAATTACTGTATTGCCTGCATATCATTTACTGTGCTTTGACTCCTGTATAAGCAACCGTATTTTTATCTTCCAAAGGTCAGAGATGTAGTAAGTATTGTATATTTTCTATCTTTCTTTTCATTTTATGACCTACATGACATTGTGAAACTGCAAGTTACCAAGGATTATTTAGATGAATACACTTCCCATTTCTGGTATTTTCTTCCTGTTTTCCTGCTATAAAATTGAAGAAGTGAAAGCTACTTCTCGTAGCAAAAGCCAGTTTACTTCATAGCGAGGTCTCTAAGGACCTCATAGATCCCATCTAAAAATCTCTTTGCCTACCTCCTTTAAGTACTTTTTCAGAAGAATTGCTTAGGATTTGCAGCTGCTCATGATGAATTCGGGGGATTATTCCCTCTTGAAACATGATATTTGCCTTTCTGGCCCATATTGACAAAGAGAGATCTTTGCAATTAAAAAAGAAAAAAAAAAAAAAAAAAAGAAAGCCAAAGACTTTTGATTTTAAACACTTTATTAATAGTTGTTATAGAAACTATGGAGGCTGATCAGCCACTACCTCAATCAGCCGGTATCAACTTTATCTGGAAGCTAGGATTGGCATTACAGTCCACTTCCTATTTTTTATGGTTTGCTTGCACTTTTTGTAAAAAGCTTGCACTCATGTGGTAGCAAAAGCATAAATCTAGAGTTAGTAAGAACAAGAAAAGGACTCAATTGGTACTGGGTGTCTAAAGGATTGTCACTGGTCACAACACTGCTCACAACATGACCCATTGCTGCAAATAGTCATCAGCAAATAGGAACAAGCTGTGTTAGTTTTGTGTGCACTATGACTGTATTTTAATGTTAGTAACTCTTATCATAAGCTGAAAGGCTCAAATAGGTAGTACAAAAGACACAACATGAAGCCACTTCTTGTTCTGACAGCATGCCCAGCCTCTTGCAGTCTGCAAAGGCTGCTAAAAATCGCCTCTTACAAAATTGAGGGCGGAGGGCCCTTTCCTGACCTCCCTTCCATTCTGTTGTGTCTCAGAAGCAGAACTCGTTCAGGTGAACTAAGGCCTGTCAAGCCCTCCTCAGCAGTGTGCTCGGGATGCATCACCGTGTGAACATCCTACAGAAGAAAAAGCAACATTCTCAGTGTGTTTTCAAGTTCTTTATTTGCTTAGACAGTTTTTAAAAAGTAGGTGTTTAACGAGGTGCTGAGACAGCTTTAACTCTCCATCCCCCACGCTTCAGCCCCGCGGTGCCTACCCGGACCGGTGCCCTGATGCTTCCTGGTCCCCAGCTGCAGAGCCCCGCGGTCAGAGAAGGAAACTCGGGACAGCGGTGGCAGAAGGGGAACCATCAGGAGGGGAACCATCAGGAGGGGTTCCCGAGCGGCGCCCCAGGTGTGGCGGGGCCGTGGTTTCGCTATGCAAAGCCACCGCAGCCGCACCCGCCTCACACCGCTGCCTGAGTGGCATCGAGGAACTGCTGCAGCGCGTGAAAAAACCCTGCTATTTATGAATTACTGTAAGGGTTTTTTTTCAGCCTAGAGAAGACTGAGGGGAGACTTCAGAGAACCACGGAATCAATTTGGAAAAGACCTCTGAGACCATCGAGTCCAACCTATGACCCAACACCACCACGTCAACCAGATCATGGCACCAAGTGCTATGTCCAGTCTTTACTTAAACACCTTCAGGGACAGTGACTCCACCGCACCCCTGGGCAGCCCATTCCAATGTCTAATATTGTGAAGAAATTGTCTAATTTCTGTGAAGAAATTCTTCCTAATGTCCGTCGCAGTCTACAGCTTCCTCGCGAGGGGAAGCGGAGGGACAGGTACCGATCTCTTCACTATCGTGGCCAGAGATAGGATTCGATGGGGAATCAGGAGAGGTTTAGGTTGGATACCAGAAAAAGGTTTTTCCACTCAGAAGGTGGTTGGGAACAAAACAAGCCACCCAGGGAGGTGGTCACAGCACCAAGAAGTGTTCGGACAAGGCTCTCAGGCACATAGTGTGACTCTCGGGGTGTCCTGCGCAGGCCCAGCAGTTCGAGTCAATGTTCCCTGTGGGTTTCTGCCCACTTGTTATTTTCTGTGACCCTGTTAAAAATCTCCTTTCCAGCGCTATGATCGCTCCCCCGCCCCTCAGGGGAGGCGCACACGAGCGACAACAGGGACAAAGGGCCACGTCCCCTTTAAAGCCGCCCCCCGCCGCCCCACGTGAGCGGCGCGGGGCGGGTGTTCCGAGCGCGTCAGTTCCGCCTGTGTCGCGCTA
>WEKY01057045.1:72524-136594 GCA_013390045.1 Picathartes gymnocephalus | reverse complement strand
CTATTATTATTATATTCTATAATTATATTTTATTATTATTTTATTATATAACTTTGTGACTCCCATGCTGAAAGAAAAGGAGGAAATCCTACTGCAGATGTGTTTGGCAGTTGTTTAGCAAATAAGAGGGGAGAGGAAAAAGAAGCAAATAAAAAGAAATGCGTCGTTCTTCTTTAAGCTATCAAGAAGGTGCATGACAAATGTGGTCTAATTACAGATATCCACTTCTTTATTTTAGTTTTATGAACAATTTGATGAAGATGAGATTGGAGCCTTAGATAATGTGGAGTTAGAAGGCTACCTTAACACAGACAATGCTCGGTTGCAGGAAGTCCTGGATGATTACTACAAAGAGAAAGCAAAGAAGTATGTATTCCCAGAAGTACTGCTTCTCATAACTAGTTCTGTAATCCTCTGTTTATATGGAAATTTTGGGTTTGTTTTTTTCAAGTTCATGTACTCAAAGATTGCATCCCACAATAAAAGGAGCAGCATATGAGTATTATCCATTTGTATGATAAAATTAAGTGGAGGAATTTGGTTGGTTTGAGTGAGGTTATGCTCCTTTTGTATAATTGTATTGAACTTAATGTAAGCAGTATCTAGAGGCATTTGTCCTCTTGAAATGCAGAAATACTTCTTTTGTTGACTGTGTCTTTGTTCTAATGTTTTTCGTTTATTTTGAGGAGGCTGACTTAAGGAAACTTCATTTTTGCTATAATATTCATTGGAAATAGCTTTCTTGGGTCTGGAGTTTTACTTGAGGGAGTCTGAATTTACATAATTTTACATTTTCAAGAAGAGATGAACCATATGTATTTCTTCTCTGATCTTTCTCAAAGTTGTGTGAAATTGGATGTTCTTGAACCTGATGAAGATTTGGACTCTCCTGCAAATCAAGCAAGTGAGGAAGAAAAGGAAGAAATAGTAGCTGTAGTTATTGAGGAGCCAAAAGAAAAGTGGGATTGTGAATCCATTTTGAGTAAGTATTTTGGAGATTGCTTATTTGTTCCTAGGATTTCAAAGTAAATGATAGGTGATTTCAGAACTTTCCTTACAGTGCTTCAGGTAAAATGGTTCATTCTCTGAGCACAACAGGAGGAATTTCCAAAACCTAAGTAGCAATACAATTCATTATAAATTTACCCCATTTCTATTTGTAAGCCTTTCTTGACTACTTTCTTTTTTTCTTTCTGACTTAGGTACATATTCAAACTTATATAATCACCCAACACTTATTAAGGAGCCATCAAAGGTAAAATTATTAAAATTACTCTGTTGAATAACTCTGGGAAAACTTGAGATAAATGTGTTGGTTTTCTCAATGGGTATCTGTTTTAAAAGACAGGGAGCAGAAGTGAGGGTTGGGGAAGGCTCTGGTATTATTTATTCGCTAAAGAAGAGTTTGGATATATTTTTTTCTATTAGAAGGAAAGCTGAGTCAGTTCAAAATTTCTGTAGTAGCTAGGCAGAAACATACAGAGCAAGGAATTTTCTTTGTTGTTATCCGTGATACACCTTTGTGTAATTTGTGTCTCACAGCCACATATTTGTTCAGGTTTATTTTCCTATGGTCTGAAAGAACTTATTCTAGTTCTCTGGTCTTCCAGATGTTCCCCATCATTAGAGCACGGCTCGATATACTAAAATTTTAAATTAAACCTTTTTCTTGCAAGCTTCTAAAGGCATATTAAGTGACTACTTAAGTTCTTTATTTTTTCAGTAATATTCAAATAAAAGGGAAAATGTTCTTGTCTTTCTGGAAGACCAGATTGTGTCACAGATGTTTGATTTCTTTGGGATTCATGTGTGTTTTTCTGAGGGAATAAAATAGTATGAGGAGACTTAACATTTATTACTGTTAAATCTCAATCTAAAGTTTTTACACTGATAAAGCAGTGCCATGTGCAATTCTTGGAGAGAAAGCTAGGGGCCACTAATTCATATGCACTCTGTTTTAGCCCAAGCCAATAAAAATTTCTCAGAAGACTGGAATTCCCCTACATATCTTGCCTCAGAAAGGTCTCACTGCTAAGCAGGTGGAACGCATGCAAATGATAAATGGCAGTGACCTGCCAAAAGCATCCACACAGCCTCGTTCCAAAGCTGAGAGCAAAGAGGATCGCAAAGCCAGGAAACAGGCAATAAAAGAGGAGCGAAAGGTACACCTGACTGGAAATAAAACCTTGCAAAGCATTTTATGTTACCTGAATTCTGTCTTACGAACTTTGTTTAAAACTCACTTATCAGGTCTGAAGATAACTTCAGACAAACTTGCTGGACTAATTATTGCTTCTTAAGAAAAAAAATCTACTGGAAAGAAAGTTAGCATCATACTTTTGTATTATTATTTCTGGTATCAAAACTTTGGGTCTGTTACTGTGGCCACTACTGCAGATACAGCTTCGGAAGGGACATCAGATTTCCTTGCAATCTAGAGTAGCAAAGGAAATAGTTACGATGTTTCAGTTCACACAAAGTGAAAAGTATCTGAAAGAAATGTGGAAAATCCTAATTGACCACAATGAAATTCTAGCGGTCTTATTTAGGAACAGAAATTGCCAGCATATCAGAAGCTGTGGCTAACTAAAGTTGTTTTTCCTGGTGATACGCTTATTAATTTGACTACTAATAATTAGTGCCATAAATAATATTACTGATCATATTGCTCATTTTCATGATCTAGAAGAGTTGATTGGAATGGTTTGATTTTGCATGTTAATTCCTATTTTGTAAATTTCTCATTACTCCTATGCACAGGAACGCAGAATGGAGAAGAAAGCCAACAAGCTGGCCTTCAAACAGGAGAAAACAAGACAAGAGAAAGAGTTGCTCAATCTGAAGCAAAATGTGCAAGGTCTGAAGCTGTCCTGAGGAAACTGAGAAACTTACTGTGGAAACATCCCTAATTTTTCATTTTTATTGAGAAGGGAACTGCTAGCTCACAGCTTTGCCAGTCCTGCTCAAAGAGGGTTGTTCAAATCTCACTGTAACAAAACAAAATAACTTGTCATTTTTTCTGAAGTGAAATTCTATATAAAATAATGTATTGATGATGTCTATTTTGTCATGAGTGACATGGCAATTGCTGCAAAGTTTCATTACAGTAGAAATGTATTGAAATCATTAATATTTTTCTTATGAGTTATTGTTGAACAGAGTTATATATATATTTGTTGAATGTATTCAACAAACCAGCAGAATCCTACAAATTTGATCTGATTAGATTTGACTATTAAATTATTTCAGTTTACAAAACAATATTTTCATTTATGCCTTCTCTCATACTGATGGTTGAATATAGTTCCTTGCTATGATACAGTTTTGTAAGTCAAGGAGTTTATACCAACTCCTCAATGGTTTTTTTTGGGGTAGGTTATTTATTGTTTTGGTACTATGATGAAAGCTGTAGAATTACCTTTTGTAAACAGAGGTGTCTGAAAAGCTGTTGTGTATCTGGACATCCCTGTTACCTAACCTGAGTTTTACATTTCTTGGCAAATAAAATCTGTCGCAAGGAGTGTTGCAATTACAGTAGTCAGTGACCCTCAATGTTGCCATTGGAATTGGCTTTGCTGAAAATACCAGTCTGAGTAGGATGGCAAACAAACAGCAGATGCTTGGATAAAAAGTGTGTGCTCGAGATAGTCACTGTTTTGGTGTTTCTGGAATATTCTTCCTCAGGTCTTGTGTAAAATTTGGTTTAATTGGAATACGAACTTACCCACTACTATTGTTGTAAAAACTTCTAAAAGATGAGCTGAGGGCCAAAATCTGTAGGTTTGGGGTGACCTTAAGTGTTTATACTGTGAACATGAATTATTTTGATAGTGACCAGTCACTATCAAATGACTAGTGAATGAAATGGATTGGAGGTGTAGTCAGTCCTGAATCCTTCTGTATTCATAAAAAAACCCCTCAGGTTGAGGTCTTTATGTTACAGACTGAGCCATCTTCTGCCTTTGTGTGAAAAGTTAACCTTTTTACTGGAAGGGACATGGTAACCAGCACATTGGTGGAATGGCTTGACTACTGTTGAATTCAACGCATCTTCAATATTCCTTCAATAGTTTTGTGAATACTAAATGGAGACAAGTTAACAGGGATTGATGAAGCCTTTTAATGTACAGAAACAATGCAAAATACTTATTTTTATTGGAAGAAGGCTTTTATAATATATTTTAATTGGTAAAGTAGCATGATTTTGGAGAAGGGAATAAAGAGGTATTTGAGTCTACAAGTCTTGATCACTGCACAGAAAGCTAAAGTATCAATACAGGACACACATCTAAATTAGGCCATGATTTTGTAGAATTGTTTGTTAACAGAATCAATAGAAATAATCTGTAAGATTAGAAAAAGTTTCAGCGTTTTCCTTTAGCTGATACCTGTAGTAGTTTTCATGTGTTCGACAAGCTTAAGCAGGGTCTGCCTGTGTCATAATTGCTAATTGTGTAATCACTGATTCTATGGTAACTGGAATACTGACTACTTGGTACTCATTACTCCTGACAACAAAACAGGAGAGGAAATCTGAGAAGCAATTCTGTTGAAAATGAGTCAGATACCAGGAAATAAGTTAAATGGAACAAGTAAGTAACACATGCTGTTCAGTGCTTTGGGGTGGAATACAATTTTGTGGTTTACCAAAAATGAGAATCTTTTACTTAAGGCACTACACATGTGCTTTGCTAGATTTCTCATCATTGATTCACTGGTACTGTTCTTACGCCTAAAGTCCTTTAAAATAAAAAACAAACAAACAAAAAACCACCAAAAAACAAACAACAAAAAAACCTTCAAGGGAATGAGAACAGAATAAAGAGGTGGGGGAGGTAGAGGAAGACACTTGAAGAGTGTAGTCCGGACTAAGAACAGACACAACTCTTGCATGGAAACAAAAGAGGAAAGACATTTAAACAGAGGCAATAGGAAAAGAGTAAAAAAGATGACAGAATTGCTTTGTTCCTCTACACTTGTAATCAGTGAAACACTGCAGTAACCTTAACTGCTTTGGAGTGTGGCAAAATCCCAAGGAAAAGGTAAGAAACAAAAGCAGTCACTCATCTGCTTAGCAAGACAAGGATTTCTTTTGTTTTAGCAGGAGCAGGTAAAGAACACTTACATGAGAAGTCATTACGGAAGTTAATTTAATGAAGTACCTCTGTAGGTTACAAGTCAAATGAAAAGGACTCTCTTTTTTCTAAAGTTTTCCTGAAGGCTGTTTTTGTTTAATACAAGTCATGTCCCTACTCTGAAATGAGGGTGTGACTGTCTTTGGAGTTAGAAGGGCCTGAAACTACTTTCCATGTAACTTTAATACCTATTTAAAAAAAAAAAAAAAAAGGTGATTTAAATGCAAATGATGTCTAAAAAGTAAGATCATTTTGGAATGCTGTTTAGCATATCATGGAAACATTCCACCTTAGTAATGAAGATTGTGTCACACTTTGCGTGACATTTTCTACCTAAGCCATTACTCCATTACTGGCTTACATGACTTTCAAACAGAATAAATCTGAGTGGGTATGGATCACCAGCCCTGAATTTAGGCAGTGATGAACTTAAGTATTGTTCCACCATCTCCTCGCCAATTGTGATGTCACTGTGAAAACACGTACCCAAGCAGTCATGTGGAAAACAGAATGCTGCCTGTCATAGCAAAGGAGAGCCTGTGCTTTCTTGGAACTGGATAAATTGGGAGAGAGTTCTGCAAAAGGGAACCCTGGTATGCAGCGGGAGAGTTGATTTGATAATTCTTGAGTCCTTTCCAGTTCAGGATATTCTGTAATTCTATGGAGATGTCCCCTTCTGACAATGAAGTACTGTTCCAGCAAGGGCCCTGTCCACTCTCTGACTCTGCTGCAGTCATGACATCCTGTGCTGTGTAACCGAGACTCTTGCACGCTTTGCATTTTGCACAGCATGCAAGATGTCAAGGTCTGTGCACAGCTGCTCGATGTCAAGGTCTGGGTCCTTCTACAACCCGTGGAAAACACTTTGCATTATTTTGTGGTAAAAACCCTTTTTTTAAAATGAGAATGTCAATGCATTTAGCTGAAATGGGTAACGAGTACTGGGGAAGAAGGGGGTGACTGCTGGTAGAGAAGAGGGTTGAACATATTTAAAACAGCAAATTGTCTAATAACTGGTTTCGTTAGTGAACTTGATTAGATAATTAATCGTGCACAGAGACACTGTGAATTCATCTTCAGTTTTGCACTATTTTAATTTACCTGCTTGTCCAAAACCATGTTTACTATACACTGAATTTAAAATAATGTATTTTCTCTTGGTAAGGCATAAATTTCTAACTTGCAGCTTCCTTTTCTGTTCCATGGTTTTAGGCTGAATTTCTTATTTCAGTCTTCTTGGAAAAAATAGACTAATAAACCATCTGATAAGTAGTCCCTTTGACAGCATAATGTGGGCACCAGGTTCTGTTCGGGCTGAAACCTGCTGAAGTGAATGAAAAGATTCCCCTTGACCTCCCTGATCCCTGGATTACAAACTGAATGGGTGGCTGCACAGTTTGCCTGGCACAACCCAACTGCAGGGTTTTTCTGCAAGGGGTGGGGCTCTGCACATACCCCTCTGCTCCTCAGTTTGTGTTACTGATCCTGTGTCTCTGTGGTAGACCAGATTAGCCCTGCAATAATGCTAAAACCTGATCAGGCAAGGAAAGAAACAAAAAAGCCCAAAACAATACACTGGAATCTGAGTGACACTAAGAACCAAGACAAAGGTGCAATTACTTTGTGTTAGTAGTTCCACTTTTGGTATCTCAAGATACGTGAAGAGCATAATGGTTTTATCTAGCAAAACAGTTTGAAAAGAGAGAGCTCTGTGCTATGAGAGAGGTGAGAAGTTTTGTGTCACTGTAACTAGTGTGAGATCCAAGTCATCCAATGGTTCTCCATGCCCTGATGATGAAGGACTGGATGCAGCTTCCAGCTGCAGGTGCTATTCCTAGCTTTCCTTCTGTGTTGACAGGTTTTGGGTGCTGGTGAGCAGCTGCTCCCATTCAGCCTGGGGCTGTGGCTCTTTCAGAGGTGATGGTGGGATGGGCAGCACTGCTGTTTGTCAGGGGAGACCCCACTCTGGAATACATCTAAACTCAGAGAACTAGTAAAGAAAATACTGGCCCGTTGAACAAGATCAGACTGTCCTCCCTCTTAACTAAGAAAGAAAGAAAGAAAACCAGGTGTGTGTGGGGGGGAGTCCAGTGGGACAGCTCCTGTTCAGAGACCCAATCTGTTCTTCTCTGCGTGTCATTATTTGGACTGGTCTCCAGCACATCCCTGAGCAGAACAAACTGGAAACGGTTTCTATTTCTTAACTGTGTTGAACCACAGCTGTACTTGCACAGCTTTTTAAAGTCTTGATGACATCCTTCAGGAATTAAACTGAACCCAAGATAAATACTGCTGCAGCTCCCTGCTCCTGAATATGAGTAATTTTAAACCCTGAGTAAGAAAGCATCATTAACAAAGTGTCACTCCAACCCAGAAACAACTGGTTTTCTTTGCATCCCAGCTGATCTAGTGCTCCAAAAAAGGCTTCAACAGAAAGTGCAAGCCCTTCAGCATCTTGAAACAGAGACTATAGGCAACAGAAATCACTCTGAAGAAGTACAGTGAAAACTAAAGTGTGTGTGTGTTATTTCCATAAGAAGTCCTTCATCCAGTAACACTATTGTTTCCTCCAAGGACAAAGCCTGGATGTTGTGGATGAGTCTCACATATGTGCTTGACTGTGTGCAAAATGCTTTCCTCCCCCTTCCTTTGCTACTAGTGTTTGGGAATATTTCTCTCTCGAGAAGGCAAATCAGTAGATGTCACACCTACCCTGGGCACATAAATGTCTCTGCTCTTCTAGTAAATGTTCAAATATATATTTTAAAGACAATGTGAATCTCTAACAGATTTCTCTTTATCTAAATCTGAAAGAGAGCATGATTCGAGATAGTTGGTGCATGAATGCCCAACGTTGAACCTGAGAGCTGCCCTTTCACAGTTGCAGTTGCAGAGATTCACTGCCATTTTACTGAAGGGTTTAAAAATGTATTTGAGCAGAACTTATTTACAGACATGGAGTAAAAGATTCATAAGCTGTTACTGGATCAAGTCATTTTGCTGAGGTGGAGGTGACTGCACACAGACATGCACGTATATTATTATATCCAGAGATGCCAATTCGCTACTGATTTCAGTCGACTGGTGTTGTAAAATGTCCTTTAAAAGCAGTTGTGGAAAGAAACAGAAGTGCACAAACGTTTAAAGTAAAAAGAATGTGACAAGTGGAGGAGGGAAGGTGTCTTTTCTAATTGTGTCTTTTCTAATCCTTCCTAAGTGCTCTTAGGTCTGCCATGGCCATGGTATTTTGTTGGAGTGCATTGGTTTTTTTCTTCTTCTTCTGGTGCTGTCAATAAACAGTGAAGGGCTGAATCAGCTTTTCTGTGCCTTTCAAAAAAAAGCAAATTTCTTTTGTTTGTAACGTTTTTTCTTTCCCTCAGAAAAAAAGGACCCTTACTCTAAGATATTTCTGTCCCTTGCAAGAGGGGAGTGTAGTTTGTGTCTTCTCTTATTTCCACTACAGAGACAGCTAGGGAAGAAATCTAACTGGAAGCAGCATTATGAGTATTTTCTGAATACTATTCAATCAGCCAAGCAGGTCACAAAAGTTGTGAAGGAGGGCCACCCTCTTCCACCTTCTCCTCCACCAAGCACCAAGCCAGATTTACGGTCTACTTTATCTTGTTGCTGTTCTTGTAATCAGCTTTGGTAAGGCAGTGGCATCTTATTAATTACAGATGGGCTTCAGTTTTGCACCCCTGGCACAAGAGAATGTGAACATTAATTCCCTCCATATGCTCTAATTTTCAGCTGTGTTTTATGGCTTGAATTGAGTAGGAATGCAAGGCAGAGGCAGTGGGGAGGAAGAGAAAACTAACCATACATTTTAAACTTAAAGGCAGCAAGTTTGGGTTCTGATATTAACACTTCAGGAGAAGAGTCAGCATAGCTGTACTATCATATAACAGAGGGTCAAATACATCCTCTCTGCATTCAAAACAAATAGTGTTCACAGGCTTCCCCACTCCCATGGGGTGGCTTTCCCACTGTCCCTTTCTCCACCCAGCTTTGCAGACAGGGAAAGGTATTTAGAAAAGGACAGGTCTGGTTTACTACTTAATACCAGGTTTGGCCTCTGCACCAGTGTGAAAAGTTAGAGATCCAAAAAGATGCACACACAGACAGTATCTCATGAGAGTGTGATTTATAAAACATGGGAGCAGTCTTGAAAAGAGTCTCAGTGGAATCCTGCCTGCATTAGGAAGGCAGAGAGCAGAAGGGAGAAGGGGGGCTCCTTGGGCTTGCTTCCGGAGTAGGAATTCATGACTGATAGCAAAAGCAGCTGCTACGATTCCCGCCTCTTTCCTCTCCTAGATGACAGCAATGCAATATAAAGCAGCAGGACACATCTTCCTTCCTTGATTGGGGTCAAGCTCCTCTCTAAATTTCCACTGCTGAGTTCTTTAATGACTGTTATTTCTGGTCTTACTTTACCAACTGTAAGAGCAGACCCTTCCTTTCCTTCTCCCTCTTGGAGGAAACCAAGTTGTGCAAGAGCAGTGGTGGTTATGGAGAAAGGAATTGGAGAATTGCTTTTTAGGAAGGACAGATTGCTGAGTGGTCTAGTGAGGATGTATATCCAGTAATACAGGAATGTATATCCTGTACTATGGGCCTCCTGAGAAAGGACATGGATGGTGGGAAGGAGAGAAAGATTTCCTTTTTTCTTTCATCCTCCTCCAAATAGAGCCCAAACCTCCCTATACTCCCCTGAAGTTCCAGGTGTCCCTGCTGGACCCCCAAAGCCAGGTATCTGCCCTGTCTCTTCCTCCCTTCCTCTCCCCTGTGCTCAGAACCATTTTGCCCATGCTACTGCTCTGGAGCAGGCTTTTGGTGGCTGCTTGGGACATCTTTTCTGTATTGTTACTGAGAATAATTGTTTGTAAACATGCTGTATCTTTAATATTAGGATAAGGACACTTGGATTGCTTTTTTTAAAAGGCACTGCACACAGAGGAAGGGTCTGAGAACATCAAGGGCCAGGTGATGGCTGAATGTGCGTTGACCCTGAACACTGATTGTTCATTGCAATGAGTTAGACTCCACCTGCCATAGCAGTTGCTGAAGAGCTTTTAGCAGAAGTAGGACAGTAATGCTGCCAAAAAATATTTTAGAAAGCACCATTGCATGTTCCTCACAATGCTGCTTCACACCCAGAAACCTGGCTCTTGGACGTGCCTCATCTGGTGGGGCACAACTGCTTCAGCAGCGTTTTGCTAAATCACAGAATCAACTAGGTCAGAAAAAACCTCTGAGATCACTGACTCCAACCTATGACTGAATGTCCTTGTCGCTGCCCACCTGGACAATCACTAGTGCGTAGTAATCAGTGTGCTGAATTAATCCAGGAAGCCTCCTGGTAGTACCCTTTACCCAGGCTCCAGCAGACTTCCCCATGGTATGAGTCTGGCTGACATACAGGACCTTCAGTTCCCCTCAGAAGCAAGGCACCCACTACAACCACCCTTCTTTTATCACGTGTAGTTGTGATCCGTCTGGCTGACTACACTGACCTGGGACACGCCCCAGACAGAGCTTCTTCTCCACTGTCATCTGCCTGACCCTTGAGATGCAAGGCTTCACACCTATTCCCTAAGGGCCCCTGGGAGGGCAAGGGAAGCAGGGGATTCTTCTGCCTCCCTGAGCAGGAACCTGTTTCCATTTCCCTGCTGTTAAGTCTCCTTCTTCTGCTTGATGGCAAGAGAGGAGGAGCTCCTCAGACTCTTGCTGATCTTCCATCCACTGCATTTCTCTCAGGGATGGAAGGGTGAGACTCCACAAATCTACTTCTCTTTTGCACTCTCGCATTCTCCTCAGCCTCCCCACTTCCTCTTTAAGCTCTGCCACCAGGCTGAGCAGATCATCCACCTGTTCACACCACATGCAGGTGTCTTTCCCACTGTCCTCTGGCGCTTAGCACCAGGCTCAGACACTCCCAGCAGCCAGAGGCCTGGATATTCATGTACCTCTCGAGGAGTTCTGCTCAGACTAGTTAATTATAAGGTTGGGAGTGGGTAGGAATAGGACAAAGATAACAAAATCTGCTTTTATTAGTCCCCAGGATTTATTCCTGAAAGCAATTACTGTTTGCTGGGTTAATACCATAGGTATGCATTTTAGAGTCCCAAGTGTTTTTCTAGAGGAAGGTTTTGTAGTTCTGCTAAGTTTGGGAGCTGATGGGAATTCATCATGGACACCTGCTGGTGGGGCCAGGTGTTGAACTGCATCTTGAGTGCTCTAGTAAAGCCGGGGAATTCTCCTCTTGTAGTGTATAAACTGTGACACAAGCTGTTCCTTTCTTACTGTCAGACTATATTAAGCGTCCATGCTGCTCTCAAAGGTTTACTGAGGCTCCACCACAGAGGAACATGGAATTCTGTGAAAAACAAGCTGCCTGCCATGCTGCAAACTCCACCAGACAGGCTTTGGTAAGCAAACACAGTCACACTTGTCTTGTCCTGGAAGCAGATTTGCTAAACTGTCGTTTGTGGTGAGTAAAGGCCTGTATTAATATAAGACTTGAAGTTCCAGGGAAGTTGATAAACTCTTATAACAAGACACATGCTAAATATAATCTGGGAGTTGCCCATAACAGGAGCCCTTTTTCTGATGAAAAAAGTGGCAGAACATGACAGTACAAAAACTTGGGACAACGACTTCTTCAGACTCTTCTGCAGTTATATGCCAGAGTAACAGCTGTATAGAATCAGAAACCTGGCAGCTTTTGCAGTACATTGAGAAAGCTCTTCCTGTTCTTTAGGACTCCCTGCTGTTGGAAGGTTTGCTATTCCCTGGTCACTAGACACAAGGCCAAAGGGCAGAGCCCCTTGGGGGCAATCAGAAAAGCAGAGCTAATCATCAGTCTCTTGAAGTGAGGTCCTGTTTTGACATAGAAAAGAGAATAATATAAACAGTTCCTTTAGGAGAGTACTTCTGGTTTTGGGGGGATTTTGTTTTAGTTTCTTTTTTTAAGATGTTGAAAAATCTTATTACACTTTAACCTATTTTGAGCAGGAAAAATGGCTCCCAAGTGTGAGAGTGTGGACCTTTGGCCTGTTCCTTCCTATCACCACTTCAACAGCAATTTCGAGAGTTTTCACTAGGGTCTATAAGCTCCTTGCTAGAGTTGAGTGATGATTGTACATCTTTTTTTACTAGGACAAGCAACCATTGACTGAGAGAAAAACTCCAACATTAACACCTGCTGTGTTATCACTTCTGGAGAGAGTACAAAAAGGTGCCAACACAGACAAACATAGGCCAGGTAAAGACTTCATTTAGCCATATTTATGTTTTCCTTATAACAAATCCTGACATAAAATCCTAAAGTCATTTCCATACAATACTTGTTACAAATGAGAAAGGCCAAAAATTTCCAAGTGGATGTTGTTGAAAATGAATGGCTTTCCTGGTCATTATTTTGATCTGTTTTGTCGACTGTATGCACAGAGGTTTTCATTTAGGTCCTCAGGAGGGACTTAGTACTTTCAGTTAGAGGTCCTCAAACAGAAGTATCCATACAGACCTAAAATGTACAGTCTGGCTTTGAGGTTCCTTTTGCCCATAAAGAACTCCATGACCTTTAATCTTCAATTTTAAGTTTTATTCCATCATTTTTACCTTAAGTATATTCAGATGAGGTACAAAGCTTTGTGTGCTGTTTGTTCCAAATGCCCTTGTTGACTCAGCCTTGAAATTAACATCACCACTTCCCTAAAATAATTCCCTCTAAGCAGGATACCACATAATATGTTTTCTAGGACCCATTGCTACAGGTAATCATGACCTGTATCAGTCTACATTAAGAAGAAGTTTTTTAAAGTTATTTTAAAGGATATTTGTAGTATAACCTGTGAATGATAATACAAGTGATGCTCCTTGTATCACTATCTTTGATCCCTACATTTCTGAGGTTTGAGAATTTATGTAGATTATCATGTTTTATGGCAAGTAAATTTTTAGAATAACGATCTGCAGAGACCTCTTCAGAAATACCGAAGAAAACAGGAAAATCTGTGGGTGGATCTACTGCAAAAAATTGTTCAGGAAAGTTTGGGTAAGAAATTATTATTATTTTAATTTCAATATTATAATGTAAAAAGCCCTTGTTTGCTTTTGTTATATACAATATCCTGTTGCAGTGTTTGCAGGATGAGCTCCTTTGTATTAACTGAAGCAATCAATTTCCCTGAAACCTGTTGCAGAGCTCCTCAGCACCCCAGTGTAGGCTGCTGAGAATACTAATTTCAGTGTTAAATGTTCTTTGATTTGGAACAGCCGCATCCCAAGCAGGCAGCGACTGTGCTCTGCTGTAACAGACATCTCGAGAGGATTTGCTACTCAATAGTTACAATGTGTTTCCATTGTCCAAGTGTGGAAGATGCCAGCCCATTTCAGTAATGACTGTGCCAGGATGACAGTGGGGAGATTCTTCCTTCTCCTCAATTTTTCATTTCCCAGACCATGATGTTTGGTGCTCCTGCTCTTCAGACCATGCAGTCAATGGGGTTCCCATCTCTGGACATGTCAAGCCATGTCAGAGCAGCAAGAAGCCCTTCTAGCCCCTGTTTAAGGTGGTCGTGGTGCTGTTGTTTGAGAGGGTGGCTCAGATGTCAGCATCTTGCACCCCTGTGAAATGAATACAACTGCAGAACATGAGTTCTTAGCAGGAAATGTGGCCAAGAATGATTCCCTGTAACTGGCAAGGTATTTCGAGCCTGGGAGAGAAGCCAGAGTGAGAGTGCTTGGAGCATGGGATGAAAAGGAATGTGCACAAAACAGTCAGTTGCAGAGACTCACAGTAAAAGTTGTTGCAGGGTTCCTCTGTGTGCAGTTTTACTGTCCTTGGTTGCTGCAGGTCAGTGGCTGGATCCTTCGGCTGTGGGGAGGGCTGCCGTGGGCATGGGAGTGGTCAGTCCACGGTGCCATTGTCAGCTCTACCAACCCTCCTTTGACTTTGCCAGCTACAGGAAAAGTGCTGTCAGTACCCAGCGGTGCCATCAGGTGTTCTCCACTCCCTGGGTTACCTGGGACTATCTGCCTGGGACTATGATTATCATACAGGGTCTTGCAGACCACCAACAGGGATTTATTGATACCATCACCATTCTGAAGGTTTAGCAACTGAATTCTGAAACCTGGGGCTTGACACCTGCTTTCCCTAGGGACACTGGCAAGCCCAGGTATCAGTGGGGTTGTAGTTACAGCCAGTTTGCAGAAGCTTGGGACGGCCATTGCTCCCAGCATGTCTCGGGACAGACATCCACATTTGCATCTAAAATAGAGGACAGTGGAACTGTGGAAAGGACAGGTCTGGGTGAGCTTGCAGGTGCTGGCTGTTGGCAACTGCTGGTGCATTTTCTGTAAAACTTGAGCTTTGTCAGGTGCTTTACAGAACGCTTTGGGCAGGTGAGAGATCAGTTTCAGTGCTAAGAGCATTTTTTAACCAAGAAAGCAGATGTGAGAAACTGGCTTTGAGTGGTGCAAATAAATGGTCTCATCCTTGATGTGCCTGGAAATGGTTTCCAGGATGAGCTGCTCTATCACCTTCCCACGAATACAGGTTTAATCTTCTTAGATAAAATAGAGTAAAATATAAAAGCTCTTTCTATAATAAGAAATAGCAATTATATGGCTTGCTTTTAGATCACAAACGGACAACAGAAGATAAGAGTGGCTGGTCGGCAAGGATGTGTTAAGGCTTCCTTCTGACACATTATAGAAGATCTTAAGCTAATGCAATTTTCCAGCACCACTTCCTCTGAAATGCTACAGCTGCTAATAAAATAAGCAAACTGCAATTCATTGGTTCAGGTTTGGTCGGGGTTTTTCCTCTCTGGGCTACGAATCTTATTATGCTATCCTTTTTAAAGTTGTGAGGTTATTTGTATCTGTCATTGCCAACACTTCATTAAATGACTGCCTACGGGGGATGGACATTACCAGCAGTTCATTCAATGGTTTTAACAAATAGTAGGAAGATCCAAGTAGCATGTGATTTCCTTTTTCTTCCCCCTAATGCTTTGATATATTGAACAAGATAGGTGAACACTGTGGAATTTCATGTGAATATTTAATAGAATCTTCCAGTAAACAATGAATGATAGCGACTGATACATGATAAATGGTCATGTATACTGTGCATCTTCTTCAAAGCACTTTGAGTTCAGACTAAAACCAAATCTCATTCTTGAATTAAACACTTCAATTGTTTTTAGAGATTGATCAACAAGACAAATGTGAAGGCATACCCCTTCTTCTTTTTTTGGTCACTTGATCCACTGTCAGCCTTGGATCACCTTGCACAAACTTTCAGTGATGCAACTCTTTAGCCCAATAATGTTCATTAAGGCTTTCACCTAAAATCCATAAGGAATTTTCTTACCTATTAAATGTTCATGAAGCAAATGAAGATGAAAAGTAGTTGGGCACACAGAAATAAATACTATATTTGAAAGCGTTTAATTAAATTACTTAGACTCTAGCTAATAGTGATTAGATGGATACAGAAAGGATGACATTGAAGCAACTGTAACTCTTAGAGCTAGAAAAAGAAGGCATGACAGTAGCCCCAATATATTAAGCTGTACTGCTTAGCCTTTCTTTCAATCCAGGAAGAGAGAAAAAACCCCAAACCCATTCCACACTATACAGTGCAATGTTACCCCTGTTGCTTTCTTTAACAACCAAATAAATGAACTCTCAAAAGTCAGAGCAAGGTTTACTTGCTGTTGCATGTGTGTCTCCATTATTTTCTCTCTGTGTAGAGAAGAGTAGGATTTCACAGCTTAGTTTCCAGTATCTTACAAAAAAATATAAGGGTAGGAATGGTGTATTGAGTAACAGCATTTTCAACATTCCACTAGAAAGGAGCCAATCATTAACATATGGAATGTACCATCCCAGTTAGGACTGGCTATGAAAAACTCTCTGAAATTAACAGCAACCCATCGATTAAGAAAATAGAAAGTTCCAAGAGGAAAGTTGGTAAATAAAACTGAAGGAAAAAGAAATGCGCTTGGTCTCTGACAGAGGATGGGAACTTAGCAATAGATCTACTTGTGTTTACATAGAGGATGCAGTCTTTTGTACCATATAGTATAATTTTAGCTTCTTGACATTACATCAGCACGTTCAGGTCTTTTTTCTTCTTTCATAAAAAGAATACTTTTTTTTTTTTTAACAAGACCAATGTTTACTAAATTTTGTTCTTTTACAATATGATTTGATTATAGTAATTCTATTGTTTATTCACCACATACTGGACTACTTTTACAGGTTTTCAAGCAGAGTTCACATAAAAGAATACTTTTATCTCTATATGAATATGAAGTAAAATATCCTAAGATTTCCCACATCTTTCTGTCCTATCTCTTAGCTGCTGTGCTATGGCCTATCCTACCTTCTCCATGGCAGTTCTCTGCCCTTACATCCACTTCTCACATGTGGAGGAGGAATGGGCTATGCCAGAGAGGGAGGACTGGTCAGTGTTTGGGCTGCTGCCTTCCTGCACCATAACCCCAGTGGACATGGGGCTGCCTCTCCCCTCACTGGTGCTGTCACAGCCCTGCATGAGCCAAAGGCAGTGCCACCAGAGAGATGTCCTGCAGCTTGAGCCTCAGCTACTGATGAGAAATGCTCACAGAGGCCTCCCTAACTAACATGTTCAGAAAGCCCAGTCCCACTTAATAGTATTAGATGACTGCTAGGTATCTCACGTCTCTTCAGTTGCAAGAATTTTAAAACAAAGTTTTGTTTGAAAACAAACATAACTTTTTGAAATAACTTGCTTTTCTTTGTCATGGGATATCATCAGCTTCTGCTACATTTATGATGTTAAGAATCTGGAAAAAGAAAATTGAATGGGCTGATGTGTTTAGCAGTATTGCACATTTACGGTTTGCTTCTGTGTTTTACTTGCAGGCACCACTGCCATGTGCTTTTAAAGCATTTTAAAATGCATCAGAAGTGGTTATTTTCTTTTTATTTTAATGAGACTTGGTCTTTAACCTGTAGTTACATATGCATTGGTGAGAAATGCTTATGGACTTTTCGTATTTTGGGAGAGGCTGAGATCAGGCAGCAGCACCTCTCCTGGCAGCCCAGAGCTCAGGCACCCTGCTCTGGGGGCTGAAAGAGCAGCTGGAAGAACGTGTTCAGTGTCTGCATAATGTTTTCTTAACATCACATTTAAATTCAAGGACAAGCATTTCATTAAGGCACTGATACCTCTTATAAAAACACAAACCAAAATGACAAAGTGTGTATGATCAGGCAGTGCTACAAATTTTTTTTTTGTAGCAAAGAATTTTTTGCTGTAGTTTAGTTTGTTGAGTTTTTTTACAAGTACATAAGCCTGGACGAAGCCAACTGCATACAATTTGTGCAAACAAGGAAAAAAATAAGGTTAAGTGAATATACACACATGCACCTTTCCAAGTCCAGATGAAAATACAAGCCTAGCCGTAGAACATGCATGTAACACTGTTTGCAACTTTTTCCCTATTTTGGAACTCAAAATTCAAATAACTACTCACTGTGCATGACTGTGCAGTACCTGTTCTTTCTCCTGCTATTGTCATTACAGGAATGACCTTAAAATTCCTTTTGGTTTGTCTTATGCCAAAAATTTTTGTAACAAAAATACTCCTCAGCATTGCATCTGCAGAACATATTCTCTCATGAACTGCAATAAGACAACCTTTCCTTAGTGCAAGTACCGATCAACCTGTAAGAATATTCAATGTCATTGTACAACTACAATGATCTATAGTTCAGTAACTTTAAAACAGCAATCATTTAAAAATTAGTTTTTATTTGAAGCTCTCCGGAAATACTCCTGTGATTAATGAGGGAGAAGAGAATATGCTTGCTTTGCGTTATACTACTAATGACCATTGGGTCTATGAACTCTCTTTGGATTTAATGGAAAAGTAGTTCTTGGGGTTTGAGAATTTACTCAGATTCAGAAATTCTGTGTCTGTTTTAGCTGCAACAGAATCCATTAGTAACTGCGCCATCCACTAAAACCATGGGGTTTTTTTACAACTATGGGTTAGGCAACAAAGTAAATTGTGAAGAGTTTGTTTATTTAATAATATCATCTACTGGAAAATGCAATTTTTACAATTTCTGCTCGTTCATGCATCAAGTGATAGGACTGTCACACCAACACACTGTCCACTGGAACTGTTTGTGGACAATTTACCCCAGGAAACAAACACAAATCCCCATGATTGTAGCCTGCAAGAAACAAAGGCTGGAGTCCAACTGCAGCAATCCCAATGTTTCTGAGCAGGATTCCTGTGAGTGAAATGGCCTCAACCATTATCACACCTGCTAATTTCAGCTGACACTTGTCAGGCAGGTTCAGAACCTGGTTTTGAACAGGGCCCAGTGTCAGCTCACCACCACAGCCCCTCTGTGAACAGACCTACCCCTGGCTCCACAGGGGTCCCGCTTGGGCACAGGCTCTTCTGGGCCAGGGTTGGCTTTCTGTGAAAGCCCATATTTACAGATGGTTACAATTATTAATCATTTCCCAGACTAAACAATGGCCATTTTTATCAACAAAAGATGAATAAAGGCCCCTTATGTAGGATGCATTATTTTTTATTAAGTGTTAAATTAATCAAGCTGTTGACCCAATGGAATAACATAAGCTTAAATTTAAGCAAATGCTCAAGTGTTTTACTAGAGAGAGAGAGAGCAGTGTCTGATGTCTTGACAGATCCAGCTCTAAATGAAAATTAATGCTTTTTTCTAACCTTTGAGACAATTCACTTCCCATTCTGAGAACTGCATGTATCCAAGACAGCAGTTTTTACACAGTCATTCAGAAGTGGTGGTTATTTCCAGCCCTGGGAAAAATGCAGAAGAGGCACACAGCTGAACTGCCTGCCAGAAAACAAAATCTAGTTTAACATAATCATAATAGTGATGATCTTCATTTGAAGAAAGTGAAACAGGGACGTAAGATTCACTCTTGGAATGATTCTGATTTAAATTATGGATTAATAAAATTCATTAATGAAGAGCTTAACAGAAATCTATCTGATGTTGATAAATCATTTGTTACATTTGCCATGTGTACAAATTTGCTGTGATATATGGCTCATTAAATTGATTTTTGTGATTTCCCCCCTCTTCCCATTCCACTCTAATCATATTTCTACTATTGCAGCAGCCATAGTTTTATTGTGCCTGTTATGATACTTTGCTGTCATTGAAGATAGTTATTCAGTTGTTTGCATAAAAGTAAGAAACAAAAGTATAGAGAGAGCTGAGGGAAACATGTTAGCTCTACTGTTGTCATATGCTAAAAAACTAATAGTATGAAAAATAGAGCTTCTTGTTTATTAACATCCTGAATTTAACTACCATGTTCATAACATGCTTTGAAAACATCTGGGGCAGTTTTTCTTCAAAACAAAAGAAAAACAAAACCCCAGTCCTAACAGATTTAAGAAGCACTGTCTTTAAAAAAAAAAAGGTAAAAAACCCACACAGGGTGATTGTTACTTGAAGGCATGGTGAAAGTGAGGCAATGTTACAGAATTTGTAGCGGATGGAAAGGAGCGAGGAAGATGGTGCAGCTGGTTTATGGCCATCCCACCAGTCGCTAGCTGAAGACCTTGCTGTTGGCCGAGGCCATTCAGCCTGTGTGATGGTTCCTCTGAGCCAAATGCCATTGTGATGTCCCCAATAGTGTTCTGGTTGTCACCTGGTGGGAGCTGCCAGAAACCCATCACATGAGTGAGATCCATGAAAGGCAGGCTTGCAGTTTCAGCTGCTGCCTCTGTCTCTTTGTGCACTGGGTACTTGTTAGTATCCCCTACAGTGCCTGAGGAAGCTTCCTCCAGACTGATGTTGTGGAGAGACTGAGGTTCTGGTAACGGCAGGTCCTCGAGAAGATGCACGTTGTAACCTTTAACATTCACTTTTATCGGTAGATTCTTGAGGGATCCTGCTGAAAATGAGGTAGAACTAAGGACATATGTGCTAGGCTGATGAAGGTTCAGGTTGGTAGGGACGGCTGCTGAACATGGAGTGGGAGGGACAGCTGGGAGGCTGTCTGCACAGCCCATCCTTTGCAAGTGAGAAGAAGGCTCAAGAGGAAGAGCCGTTTGTAAGCTTGACTGGGAATGAAGATGTGAACAGTTGCAATCCTCTGTTTCTGAACTATTCACAATCCCATTCTGCACGGGAACCCTTTCAGGAAGAGAGGACAGCATGCTGGCATCTTCCTTCAGTCTGTATGAAAAGAGCTGGTCCAGGAGACCCACTGAGTCACCATTCTGCAACCTGCTCTTCAACAGTTCTTGTGGATGAGTCTTCCTAGTGTGGCGTGTCAAGTGGTCCTTCCGCCCAAACCTTTGGGCACAGAACTGGCACAGGAAGTCTTTGCAGCCTGTGTGAACCACCATGTGACGTCGCACATCTTTACGGGTGTAGAAGTGACGCTCACAGTGGTCACATTTATGTTTCTTTTCCTTCATGCTGCCAGTTGGTTTCCCTGCGTGACTTTTGAGGTGTTCCAACAGAACCTCGGTACCACCAAACTCTTGGGCACACACCCTACAGGTGAGGTCCCCATTGGTGGCAGCATGAAGAGCTAAGTGTCTCTTATAGCCTAGCTTGGTGTTGTACTTCTTGCCACACTCTTCACATTTGAAGGCCATCTTGTTGGGGTCATGAGTCTGAAGGTGATTCTTTAGATGGTCTTTCCTGTGAAAGGTCTTTTCACAGTAGCCACACTGGTGAGATTTCTGTGGAGAATGAGTGGCTGAGTGCCTAAGAGAAAAACAAACAAAACACACACAGAAAGTTATCTATGTTTATATGTATCCTAGTACATTTACTCTTGCAGCTTCAAAACTTGAAAACACTGGAACTCTCAAATGAAAGCATTTCCACAACTTCTCAGGTTATTAGTAAAAGTCTAAATTTTTTGGGGGGAGCAAGGTGTTAATCATAAAGCACAGAACAGATTAAAACTGCTCAACATCATCTTTTTGAGTAGCCACCATAATTAAGGGAGACTAGTTTTCTCCAATTCTACCAAGAACAGGAATAATAAAATCTGGACCTCAGGGATTAACTGTCACTAGAACACTGCAAAGGAAAAGGAAAAAAGATGTCTTTTTTTTTTTCCCTACACACCCAGCAGAACAGGAATGCCTTCAGAGCTGTACCTGAGCAGTTTATATTTGGAAATGAAGGCTTTTGTGCATCCGTGCTGTGAACACTTGTAGGGACGCTCCCCTTTGTGCACATAAGTGTGGACCGTGAGCTTGTCAATGGAATCAAATATCTTCCCACAGAGTCGGCAGGGAAAACTATCTGGCTGCTTCACTTCCTTTCCCTTCAGCAGTGAAGACCGACCATTTCTCCATTTAGGTATAAACCTCACGAGAGCATCACAAGTGCTTCCTGAGCTGGCACAGCTGAACTTGGAAGCAGAGGAACAGGAAATAGTCCCAAAGCATTGAGTAATGCTTTTGCCTAATGATGCTCCTCTCAGTTTCCCTTTGACTTTGTTTTTTGCTTTTACAGGTCCCAATTTATTTGGCAGTCTGAATCTTGTAGGAAGGATTCGGTCTTTATGGATGCACTGGTGAGATTCCAGCAGAGCAAAAGTTGCAAAAGTGCTTCCACAGCTGGAGCATATCCAAGGGTCTACAGACTCTTTCTGCAATGAGAACAGAGACAGGTCTTTCTTACTAATCATTCTAAGGAAAGGTCATATTCTTCTCACTTATCTTCTCCTGGGCTTTTCCAAGACCCACCATTGTCTTTGGTGATATTTACTTCCATGTGCTACCACCTAGTTGTTCAACTGGAAATAGATTCTCTCTAGGAGTACAAACTTGAAGAAAAAGTAAGGTTGACTATATATTGATTTACATGTTCTTGTTTAGCATTTACTGTAACAGTCCTGAGTCCTTCACCTTTATCTGTGCTTACTGAATTTCAAAGTCTCTACATTTGCTGCATTTATGAAATTACTCATAAAAGCAGTTGTAAATTGTACTTTATCCTTGGACTGACACAGTTTATCTGCTATTGCAGCCACACAAAAATGGGACGGGTTTCTGTACAAAAATGTAGCTTAGTCATGCAGATTTCCTTGTGTTTTCGGCCAACTCCATGCTTTACCACACAGCAATGGCCAGTGGCTCCAGGAAAGACTTCCTCACTTAGCTTGACATTTGGCGTTAGACTTCCATTAACTGGGTAAGAAACACCTTAGGTTTTGGGATCTCAAGTCTATCCTGACTTATATTATTTGGAAGTATTATTTCCATGGAAGTAAGACCTCTACTGGATTCAGTTGAATTCACTTTAAATACTGATATTATAAAAATTCCAATGAAAAACAATTACCAAAAAACTCCAGTCACTGATAATGCATGACCATGTACATCCTCAACTTCATCTACCTTTTATGTAAGCTTCTCATAAACTGTCCTTCTTTTCGCTTGCTCTTGGGCTAGCTTGCTTTGGAGAGCATGGTGAGGCTGTGTCAACGCCATCTTTACTTCCAGACTGAGCCCTCCTCTCTGCTGAGACTTGTACCTGATGCTGTGGCTCTCCCACACCTTCCTTTGAGGATACACTCTGAAGGCCTCACAAGCCTTCTTGTAGTATGAATTCCTGGTTCATTTGTATTCCCTGTTTCACATTCTTTCTAGATTAAATATTGATTTTCACAGCCATGTTTTCAACACTTAACAAAATTTACTATCAGTTTAAGGATTTCTGCTAAGATACAGAGGGAAAGGTATTTGAATTAGTAAAGAAGGGTTACTGAACAGGAAAGACTGAAATAATTTGTGGGTACTCTGGCCAATCATTCAGAACAAAAGAAAGGGAAATGGTGAAAGACATCTGAGGTTGGACAGCTTGGTTATCTTTCCAATACATCAAGTGGAGCCACTTACTTCTGACTACATCTGATGGCTCCATTGGATTACAAACACAGGAGAGGAAAAACAACCTTTCTCTGAGTAGCTGTTTGGCTAAAATTGCTAAAAGTACTCTATGGCCTACGCTTGCATTACCAGAGTTACATAAACAGAGAAGACATGTAAACAAACCATGATTTACTATGTCTAGTGATGGCTTCACTGCAGAGTAGGGGTACTTACTGCTACTGGAGGTAAAGGAGAGACATCTGATTCCTCTTTAATGAAGACTGCAGAAGCTTCCATAAATTTGGCATAATCGGCAGCATACCATACTTTCAATTCTGTGTGGGGTTCAATTGGCTGTGAATGGAAAAAAACAGCACATGTTTACTTGTGTCGATTTTCCTAAACCAAACAATAAGAAAGATAGGAGGGGCAGGGGTGTGCATTGTTTTGTCCTTACTCAAACTGCATTTTTGACTCTGTTTAAATTATTGGTAACTTAGCTTCAAGATTCAAGCACCTTTTGAGCATTACTGCCCACTAGGGCTTGACACTTTCTGTTTCTAAAAGTGCAATTGGGTATGCACAGAGATTTGGTGGGGGGCGCAGGAGGGATGCCTCAATCCTCACAACCTTTGCTCAGTGAGATGTATGTGTCTGTGATGTTCAGACATCCAGCAGTCTTTCCAAGCAATATCCCATGCCCATTCCTTGATGTCTGGAAGTCCACTGGACACAAAACTTAACTGTAGGGTACAGGCAAATGAAAAATGAACCGTGAATGCACAAGAGCATGGACGCCTCCTGGATATGTCACACTGAGCATGGGTGCAGAGCTTATCAATATGGGGACTGCAAGGCAAACTGGCACCTTTCCATGCACTGGCTCTAATGTCAGGCTTGCTGTAAGTGTGCTTAATTGTAACTCTGCCCTCCTCCCACTGAATCCTTCCCCCACAGGATTAAGGGAGCCCATAATCTGCAGCCTCCCATCCAGTCATGCTTGCCCAAATCTCTCCTTGGACTGGACTATGACCTCTTCTGACAAAAACTTTCAGTCAATAATATAGCAAATAGAAAAAGAGAGGAGTGATTACACTCACTGGCTAAAGATCTATTAGTTCTTTATATGCAAAGGAGAAAACTAAACCTTGGGGTCATGATTTATATGACTCCCTGACCCTGTAGACAATATTCTTCATCTGTAATAAAAACCAACATTGCTGCAACAGGGGTAGAGCCAAACTGCACTGTATTTGTAGTTTTACTTAACTAAGATAAACTCATGCCACTGAAAATAACAAACAAACAAACTAGCCTGGAAAAAGCAGCTGAGTCTTATTCCAGAAAATGTGACATAATAAAATCCACTTAGTTTGTAATATTGGTGTAGTATAAGCATGGTAGGGAAAAGACAACATAGATTGTGAATGCAGACAGGTGAGGGGTAATTGTGGGTTTAATGCTGAAAACTGAATTTTGAACTCCCAAGCAGAAGCCTGCCTGCTAACTACAATCAGCATAGGTTTGGTGTACATTTTGATAACACCTGGCCTAAACAGAAATGGTCTGTCCTGAATTCTCCACTCAATTTAGGACATGAGGCAAAGTCATTAACTAGGAGGCTCATTAGGCTTTGTGAGACAAATGTTTAAGGATGTCTTGGGACCTTGGTTTATGACACCTGAGACTGGTAGCCACACAAAACAGCATGACACTGCCACAACTTTCCGCCCAGCATTCCTGGACCCTTCCCATCTCCTTTATGGGAAGCTGAGACCTGGTCAATGTGACTTTGCGGGGAGAGCAAGTGCATCAATGTGTGAAACAGTCAAGTAATCCAAAAGCTCTAATCTCAGTAAAACTGACATTAAATATCAGTATCCAAATTGACTGCAAGTTGTCTTTTACTTTGTGCCACCAGTGACAAGAAGAGAACTGCAGCGCACACATCAAATTCTCCTGGGATCAGACCAACAGCAACCATGGATGATTTTTATTTCCTCACAATTCTGTACCTTTTAAAGCACTTATTTCTAAGGATTGCAGCCATTAGGTCAGAAAGTAAGCTAATGGTGGTGTCAGTATGCCACTTACATTTATGCTTTAGTAGCATATGCTGTAGTTTCATGTCACTGAAATCCAATTTCTTTGTAAAAACAGGGGGGAAAAGAGCCAATCCTACTCCCATCTTAACACACTTTATTAAAAATGTCTTGCGAAAGTATCGTCAGAATCAGCCCTAAGCCAGCCTCACAGTGTGACCAGCAGGGTGTGCCTAAGTGTAGCACAAGGCCATCACTTTCGTTGACCAGGACAAAATCTGCAGGATGCCACAGTACCCTGAATGATCCTGGGACTTTGGAGAAATAAAACCCAAGTAACGCCCTATGACACACAGCACAGCAAAGGTTCCAAGACACATGCCTCATCCTAGGACACTCTTTGTGACAGTATATAGGGTGCAACTCTCCATCAATGCCAATGTGCAGAGTTCTGCTGAAGTCAGCAGAGAGCTGGTTCAACAGAATTTAAATTATACTAAAAATTTTAAGTCATCAGTTTATAACAACTACTTCTTGGAAAAGTTTATGCTTCTCAAATATAGTATTAGTAATCCTGTCAATTTTACAAGCATATAATGCATTTCAAATCAAATTGAAATCTCAAATGATACGGACTGCATGAGAATCTCAAACACAGCCTAAATATATCTCAGAGTAGCATATACTGTTTCACATTTTTCTTTTCTTTCTTAGTAATTATTCTGATATTAATCCCAAAACCAACTATACTCAATACTGTTATAAAAGACTTTAAAGGTATGAAATGTTACTCTCTCATCATCACTATACAGTAAGTATTTTTCTCACTGTGCAGGTGGAGAAACAAAAATGGAGGAAAAACTGTAAATACTACTATGCCACAGAAATATGTGCCAATCTTGGACATGAAACGGAAATGCTGAATTTCAATTCATAGTAACTACTTTTCACTAATATTCTTTTTTTTTCTTTAATTTTAATGTTGCTCACAAGGATACACAGTATTATGTTCAACAGATAGATTTCTGTTTCCCAAGTGTGCAAAGAGTGATTTCTGATTAAAACCAACTCTGCCTAAGAAAATGGCCAAAACAATATAAACCTATATGTTCTAGTTTCATTTATAAATACAGAGTACCTTGTTCTCTCTCTCCAGACAAAGATGCAGTCAAGAATCTCTAACATAAACTGATCATTTCATGGCAACATTGTAGTATTCTAGGTTTTGCAGTTAAGTCTTTAGATTTGATGAGCATGGAAAATTGTACCTAAAGATTCACTTAACATCCTTTTCCTGAGCGCAGGGTAATGTGCTCAGAAAACAACATATGTTCAGAAATGGAATAAAATAATTTGTTTGTTATTTCCAGAATGAAGTACCATTAATGTAATAATGCCAAATAATGTCACCATATAGCTACCTGGGATTGAAGAGCATTCAGTTTAAACACTGTCATCGTGAATGATTTGTATATTTCCCTCTGCTCAGTTTCTTCACGACCCACAACAGTAAGTACACAACGCCTTTTTCTGACAAACCCCATACACTGCTTGCTTTACTAGGGATTAAATGATATTAAAGGTGGTATGTATGTAATGATCCAGTTGGCAGAATGTAATCAATCTTTCATTGTAAAGGAGTTAGTCTATCAGAACCTTTGCCTATAAATTTCCTTTAGCATGACAGGTGAAGCAATGTAGGTTTAACTACCTTAACTGTTGTGAAGTAGACTTCTCCACAGTGCTGATAAGCCACAAGGGTCTGTTCTTCTTGGTTCCGGGCTAGCCGGACAAACATCATCCAGTTTCCACAGTCCTCATTGGGAGTGTCCAGAAAGTACTTCCCTCCATCTTTCAATACCTGAAACAAAGGGGGAGAACAGGAGAACGAACATGATAAAACCAAGTCCTGTGTAGAAGCACATTAGTTTTCTTTAACTTGCAATCACAGCTATCAGTTATCTACCTCGTCTTGGTTATATGTCCCCTGAAATCATGGTTGTCTTGAAACAGATCACTCTTAATGAACACTGAGTGCAAAAGAAAGTGAAGAACGAACACCTGCTGAGCACCCCATTGCTAAAATAACTGTAGGCCTTTGTATGTATTTCCCGCTTGTAGTTCATCTTTTTAATGTTATATAAAGATAGTATTATAAGAACTAAGTGCAGGCAGGTAGAAAGATAAGCTTTATGCCTTAATCTACTTCCTGAGCACTTGATAATCTAAAACTTCAGTGCTGCTACATTTTGCATAGAACAATTGTATAACCTGTGTTAGTAAGTCTAGAGAGGTAACATACAACATAATGGCATTTTAACAGTCTTCTTTTTTTCCCCTTAACAATTCAAAAGTAAATACAAATGAACGATTGTGCCAGAAAGATCTTTCTTTTTCCCTTACTTCATTCTTCCTAGACTCCCTTCCAAGAGAATGCCTCTATGAGGCAAAAACTACCGACCTCAAACAAGCCAGCTGCTTTTCTGCAACAGTATCTTGAACATGGACAGGCAAAGCTGCACAACAGATGTCAGCACAGCATGTATTTGTTCTACTAACCATGGAACTAAGCAAGTAACTGCAAAAAAAATAGTTGCATTTTCATTGCTTCTGGGAACTATTTTATCTAACTTCATCACGTTTCCGATGAAAGCACCTGCCTGTTGGACAAGTTTGGTCACATACTCATGCTAGGGAGAAGTCAAGGCAGCTACTGCTGTCATGTAGGAAATCTGGGACTCTAATCTCCTCTTCTGAAGAAACAGTCCATTCATCAGCCAGAGCTGTGCTTATCACTGTATACTTTTAAGCAAATGGTGCTGACTGATAGAGCATAGGGTGTGGTTTACAATGGCTTGGTGAAGGGGAAGGAACTGGGTGCTTAGCTCATCCATCCATTGTTAGAGAAATACATTTTCTGCATTTGTAATACTGTCTAATCAAAAGACTGAAGATATTCAGTTATAAAGAAGAACAAATCTTTTCTGGTGTCCACATGCCATGAAAATCCCATAGATGGACAGTGTTATTTTCCTGGCAGATGATTCCCATGACTTCCATGTGCAAATTAAGTTTACAGCAAATACTGAAACTATTACTTTTGCTCTCAAACAAAAGTTCAGAAGTATTTCCTTACAACACACGGTGTTTTCCAGTACCAAGCTTCTGGAGAAAGCTCAAATGAAGACACAGGGTGTATCACAGGACAGCTGCTGCTGGTGTCTCTCTATTAGGGGGTGACAGAGCCTTATGTGAAATGCAAACTCTGGAAGAACCATGACCTGCTGGGAAGTCCTGACAGAGACAGCGCTGTGGCTTGACCATGGACTCACTGTATGACACAGAACTGTGCTCAGCCATGACCCCCACAGCAAAATACAAAGACTGGGGCCCCCTGCGATCAACTCTCACTCCCAAGGAATTCCTGTGGGAAAGGATGCCCATGTAGATCTGTCTAAGCTGGGCTAGTCCTGAGAGGCCATGATTTTTGCTGGATAAAGTACAAATAATAGTGCCATGGTCCAGGCGAAATAGTCAGCACCTATGTGTGCAGCAACAGAAGATACCAGCCCTAAATAACAATCTGATTAAATAAACTGAGGTAGTGCACTGTGTGTCAACGTCTATATATAAACTAGCAATTATTATTAATTAATAAGAATTAATATTAATTAAGAAGTGTTTCCCTATCCCTGCACTTTCTCCTTACTAAGATGGTGCCTTGGTGCATATTTCTGCCACTCTCACTAACTCAGTGCACAAACTCAAACCTCCCAGTGGTATGGTCTAAAGCACAAATCCTTTTGTGTTAGCTGGGAAGAAAGTTCAGTAACCATGCTCTGCTAAAAGCGTATCAAGACCTATTAGACTGATAGGCCTAACACCCTGAAAATGGTGAAACTAGAAAGCAGGAAAGCAAACTTCTAGAAAACACAATATACAGGAACATTTTGGTACTTCAGGTTATGCTGTACTGCCTAATAATGTGATTTACACTCATGTTTACAGATCAAAAGTACAATTAATGAACTAGATCAGATGGCAAATTGACTGATTAAAATACCTAAGTACATATGAACTGCTAAAGACACATATGCATTTCATAGAAAGTTAGTGGGTTTTACCTGCAGGACTAGCCTGCTCTCATCATAGCAGGTCAGTTTTGTAGACAGTTGACCAACATAAGGACCAAATTGTGTTCTCTTCTGTATTACTTTCTTTGCAAATACACCAAGGACTGTGAACAAAACAAAGAGCCGTCTAATATTAGTACAGACATCACAAACTACTTCTTGTATGCTTACAGTTGTGAAAACTGAGATAAACAGAATAGTGCAGAACACATGGATTCTTTTTCTAGACAAATAAGCACTGTAAATAATTCTAAGGATAAGAAACTAAAAAGGATCTAAATATGTACTGATTTTTTTTTTAATGGGAACTACATGAAATACAAAAGTACCAAAAATCCATGACAGGCTGTTAAATTGAGTATGCAACACAAATGTGTTGATACTCCTCAACCTACAAACTGATGTTATTATTGTCCTCTGCTTTTTGGCATAATTTGGGAAGTTTTTCTCTCCCAATAAGAGTGGAGAGAATCTATAAAAACACAGTATCAGCTCTCTTAATCATTCCAGTTATTGCACTGCCACATCAATGGAGTGATAGTGTAGGCCTCTTGTCATTCTCTTTCTGAAAAGCAATCTAGACAGGACTAATTTTACACAGGTAGCTGTTGAAAATTTGCACACTAAGGACATCATTCCCGTTTGGGCATTCCAATTGCCTTGCTTTCAGAAGGAAACAACAGTTTTTCTATAATATGAACTGAAAATCCTGCAAAAGGTAAACTACCCCACTGTGCAGGGGGTGGATAAGGGATGTCATTTACCATTTTGTTTCCGACCTTTCATTGAATACTCTTTCCTGTTTTGTATGCTTGGGGAAAAGAGAAAAAAAGTAGTAGTGCATGGCTGTTAGTATTAGATACAAATTCAACACTCATTAAACTTGGATTGACTGAACAGAACTAACTGGTTGCTCACAGCTAAATGTCACATCACCTCTGGCTAATGTCCTGCCATCAGTCTGAGTCTGTTACCAGAAATCAGTCATAAAAAACAGTAGCTGACTGTGAGCTTTAGCTGTGCTCAGCTGGAAACAGTCTTCATAATGCTAATGCCCAATGATTATGCCTTGAGTTACTCATGAAGACAGGCCAGTGTTTTCATCTCCTCTTTCTCAAATGTGGGAAAAAGAGCTAAAATACTTACTCTGCTGGTTTCCAGCTCGCAGCTCCAACACTCGCAAAGTGAGGTAGTGAGGTAGGGTGAGACGGGCTCGGCTGGGAATAACCCTGTCTTTAGCCCTGATGAGTGGCCCATGGAGTTTGCATTCTCCTATAAGGCTTTTACCGCAATCCTCACACCCTAAAAATCCAGAAAAGGGAACCTGTTACTAAAAATGACATACTGCTTTCTAATTTAGTCTCTTCCAATTTTGTCATCTTGAGAACATATCTGGAATTACGAATGCTTTTCTCCACATCAGTGTTCTACATTAGGTAGTGAAAAGATTATCTGCAAGTCAAAACTGATCTAGGAAGGTTTGAAATAACACCTCCACTTTGTGCATTCTCTCCTGTGCAAATTGGTGGGTCTTGACCTCCAAAGATTTATACATTTGCTCATTTGGAGGTGTCACAAGCTGTGCCTTTAAAGACTAGGATGGGAGCAAAACTGGACTTCACTGCATGCCCAGCTATAAAGCAAGGTGCATATATTTATACAGAAATGTGGACAAAGTTGTTAGCAATAACCTAGGTAAGGTTGGCCCCTTCCAACATTACACACTCTGTGATTATGAAATTTGCAGAGATCCAAGGAATCCAAGAAAGACTGTGTCTGCTGCACACACCATTCTCAGTAGAAGATGAGACCCTCAGGGTACCATGAGAAATGAGCATGATGGGTCCTACAGCCACAGCTCAGTTGACAATCATGCAGGGGCAGTCTCCTCGTATGCTGCTCTGCCTGTGGAAGTAAGGAAAAGGGGCACACCACATCTCCCAGCTGTTGCTTGAACACATGGATCATCCAGAGAACTCATTGAAAAGAAGTACATGTCTGCAAACTGACTTTCCCCCAGCACAGTGAGATATTTTTGGTTCAGTGCAGCTCAATCTGGTTGCCAGGGAAACTCATACAGAGCAGTGACAAAACTGAGCAATGAGACTTTCCAGCAGAAGGTCATCCCAGCACTGGTGTCACACAGGGCGATGGGAAAAAGGGGACTTCTTGCACAAAACCTTTTTATAGACAGTAGAAACCAAACCAGTGAGCCAACAATGCTTTATGACTGAGTTAAAAGGAAAAGCTGATACTGGTCATCCATGACTACCTCATTTTGTTTTCCTTCTGAAAACTCTGCTGAGCAAGTCTATTCAGTAAGTGACAACACAGAGCAGAGGAGGGGAGTCAGAACAGCCAAGAGAGTCCAAGGGAGCAACAGGACACTGTAGCAGAGACTGGGGCAGGAGAGATGAGGCTTCACCACAGACAGGGGCTCATAACCAAGGAGCATAAAGGGCTCAGGAGATACTGCCTGGGGAGACATCAGAGATGGTCTTTGAAAAAGGACAGTACCACCACAAATGTCATATTCAGGGTACCTCAGAAAGGTTTCTGTTTGTAAACACAAACAGGTACTTGACAAAATTACACACTTTGAGAATCTAGTCCAAAATCTCACCAGATATGTCTAAAGTATTCCCATGGAGTTCTTTGGGCTCTCCACCAACTCTAAATGAGGAGACAGACTTGTGTGTTGGTCAGGGTGCCGGCACTACAATAGTCAGTATTTTTCAGTAATTTGTGGACCATATAAGGGTTTTTTTGCCATGGCTCCCAGGCTGCACACCTGCACTGTGAATAGCTGAAAAACATGACTTATTTTTGCTAGTGCTACAGATAAAGAACATGCCCCTCTACAGCCATCACATAAAATGCACAAAAACCCCAACAATATAGCTGCCAGGCAGATTTTTCTTGTTATACACTTGTTTATGTACCCAAAAATCCTTTACAGCTAGGGTGCAAGAAAATAAAAATATTTCCTTGGTGATTTAACTTAATTGGCTTTTAAATAAATTTATCCTTCTGAGGGCAACAACATTATGAGGGCTTCCTGAGCTTGCCTGGAATAATGGTGACTTTGTCTCAAGTCAAACAGCTCCTGCTTGAAGAGTCATTGTATGCAAACAGCCAAAACACATTACCAAAAGCAAAATGGAGACAAAGAACCGCTGTTAGAGGAAGGATGTGTCTAATCATAAAGTACACGACCTTATCAATCCATGCCATACCTCTGTGATTCATCACTAGCAAGCTCCTGAGCAAACCTTCCAGCTGCCCCGGGGCAGTGCCCACCTCTGAGGCCCCAGGGTGGGCAGCTCACAGTAATACTTGAAAGGGAAAGCAGGGAAAAAGAGGTATCCCTTGAATCAGCCTCCAAATTCTGCAGCTGTGCTCCATTAGCTAACCCTCCTTGGTCCTCCAGATCCCAGACATAAGGTCTGAAATGATTCACACATGGATAGTGGGGAGACTCTGCTCTAAAAGCAGGGACTGCTTTGCATCCAACTGGGTGTTGAACAAGGGCCTCCAAGCTGAGCAGCCCCACAGACAGTTCCCCAGGCAGCACACCTCAGCAGCAGCACAAAGACATCAGCTAGCCCTGAACAAAACTACCTGCAGAGCTGGAAGTGCTTTTAAGCACCTTGCTAGCATGGCCTGGGATTCTGACCTGACATAGATACCCAACACTTTGAAATATGAGATTATCTCAGTTGGTTAGAGCATGGTGCTAACAACACCAAGGCTGTGGGTTCAGTCCCTGTACACTTAAAGAGTTCGACTTGATCACACTTGTGGGTCCCTTCCAACTCAGAATATTCTGCAATTCTGTGAAATATCCAGCTGTCCAACACTTGTTGTAAGATTTTCTATGTTTCATTACATGGATCATGAAGATAACTAGAATGACTTAAGTTATTTAATAACAGGCAGACTGGAGTTACATTCACTACAGAGTATTTCTGACCCCACATCAACATGTTAGTACCCTACAGCAAATTTATTGCATTCTAAAAATTGCCAGGTATACCAGAAAAACAGGATTGGAGCACTGCAGATAGAATAACTTTAGGGGCTACCATAGGAAACCAAGATCTTTGTAATTTCTCTCCCCAAAATGAAGAGTGCAACACTGTCAAGTTCACATTCTTCCTCAGAGATAAATACAGACCAAGTCATGATCCTTTGTATTTCAATGCTAAACTACACATGCCATTGGCAAAGGAATGTACATAGGGCCACAGCACAGTTTGTAAAACTCACACAGATTTTATGCCCCTTTTTAACTTGGCTAATTAAGTAAAATACATTTTTTTCAACAACAGCTTCAGAACACACTCTAACCTGTTTTGAAATACGGTGCATCCAGCTATGGAAACAACACACACTTTGTCATACTAGTACTAGAAATGAAAAACACTTGGTCAGAAAAATCACTTTCGGCAAAGAAGATTTCTTCTGCTTTTTGTTAGGCACTTTAGTACCTCGAACCTTTTTTCAGTTTCCTTGCTCCCTTCAATTGTATTTACACAAACAAAATTAATGGATTTGAGGTCATGTGCAAGCATGCAAGAAAAAGTAGAACTGCCATGGTTCTTCTGCGTTGCTGTGATTCAGATGAGTAGGCAACAAAAAGAAATAAACGAGATTTACAGGAGTTACAAGCTGTTAAAAACCAGATTGTGTCATTTACTATATCTTTTGAAAAACAATGCTATATTGTCCCCTAGAGGGTACTCCTTCATTCTTCCTCTGTCCTCATAATAATTCTCAAAAAATTCCAAATAATGCCTTTTTATCTATCTGTAGATAAAACTGCACAAGCTAATAGATCTTGTAGCTGTTAAGATTTTTATTTTGCTGGCCTTCCATGCAGCTGTGGGGAGGCAGGCGTACAGAAGAGCCCAGCCCTGGTGCAGGTGCAGGCTCTGTCCAGGTTGCGGGTGTGCAGCCACCACCTCAATCACAAGGACAAGGTGCTCACCCCTGCCAACCACAACTAAGCGCTAAGAGAAGGGTACATCTTCCCAACACCCCCAGCTGGTACCCCTGCACCTGAATGCCTCTGTTCCCACTTCTCCCACATAGTGGGAGGCATGGCTGACAGCAGCCAACCCCTGGCTTTCCCCTGCTCTTTGGGTCATCACAAAACTGAGATCTGCTGCCTGCAGGATGCACTCCCACCACATGAGCTGACCAGACATTGGTAGCTGTGTTCCCAGGGAGAAGAACGGGCTGTGAGTGTGGCTCACCTGTACTGTCCTCACCATGCTGGTGCTTCACCCCAGTCCAGGTCTAGGTGACAGTTCTCCTTTGCTGCAGCCTCTACAGCCTGGCAGCCTCAGCTGCCAGCCTGCCTCATCCTCCAGACAGCTCTGGGGCCAGCCACGCTGCACTGGGACAAGCTCCCACAGCCAACACTAGCCAAGCTGGCACGGCAACCTGGGCAAGCTGGATTTGAGCACAGTCAACAAACTGGTTTCCAAAACGGCAGCACGGCTGGAGCACCGTGCCACCCCCACAGGCACAAGCCCGGCCTCGGGGAGAGCTCATTAGCGTGGGCAAGGAGCCACCGGCTGCGGTTACACAGAGCCCTGCTGCACAGATAACGGGAGCTATACATAGCCATACTAGGAACTGCAATCACTGTCGTGATAGCTCTCACATGCCACCAGATCCTTACCCAATCAGCAGCAGAACATCACTTTTTAAAAACAGTTTGCTAAAAACTAGATACCTATCAGGAGCTCCTTCCTGCATTTTCTCCAACCCCCGCTTTCAAGTGAGACTTTACAGTACCTGAACATCTCAGTGGCCCACAAGATGCCTGCAGTGCAATTACGTCCCCTGTGAAGGCAGAAGTAAATAATTCCTTTTCAATTGTCCACTTGCAGCAAATGCGCCCTGTGAGAAATGATCAGAGGCTGAGCAGACCTCAGCATTTGCTGTGCTGTTTTGCAGCATTAGAATTAGCTCCCATGTGCAGAGGGAACAAAGATCAGTGTACACAGCGGTCCAAATCCTAGCCTAATTACAATCATAAGATTTGCATAGCAAACAGCAGTAATTTATTCTGGAGTAAAACTGTAGTGCTCCGTTAGCCTTGTTCAGCTTTCACACAGAGGAACACTGCAAAAACACCTTCTGGATATTTTCTGGCTGAGGTACATTGCCAGTCTTGGTTATGCACTCAAAGGTGCATGAGGGTTTCCAGCCCTGAGGTTTGTTCTGCAGCACTCTGTGCTGGAAAAGCTTGAAATCCTTGTTCTACAATTTATTTGGCAAAAAATTCAAAGTACTCAATTAGCAAACAATTAATCACAAGTTATTTTCCCTTTATTGTGGGCCACTGACACACATTTTCCCTGTAAAAAACGTTTATGAAAGAAGCCTTACATCCTAAATTTGATGTGCAAAATGAAGATTTAACTGATTAATAACTGATTCTATTTATATTGAAGTAAAATAGAATTTGCTATAATTACCAGAATTCGGAATAATTTTATTCAAATCCCATTAATTCTGATATTTTGTTATGCTAGATTGTCTACAGATTGATCTTTACTTGTTAACTTTAATAAGTGATCCCTAGTCCAGCATCAAAACAGGTGAACATTTCCTCAATGTCTCCTTTTCATATCTTTTCTATGTCATACACCAAAACCTTATATTACCAGAGATGTACAACTGCTCAGCTCCTTATGGAAAAAAAGAAAAAATAAATAAATCAAGAAACCCCACTCCAGGCTGACTTTGCAATCATAATCATTAATCTGGATAAAGACTGAAAACTTGCACTTCTGTGCAGGACACTATTATCAGGGAAGCAGGTGCAGTGTTTTCCATAACCCTGCTCCCAAAAGAACACCACCTTCACCAGGAAGGGAAAACAAAAAACAAAAAACAAAAGGCGGATTTACTCTTATGTGCTTGAGAGGGAAACTATAGATTTCAAGCAGTGAGTTCCCATGTCTTTGAGATACGGAAACCCTGAAGCTGTGCAGTCTCTACCTGGTGGTACCAGCACAGAAACTGCGGACATGCTGCTGGGGCAATATTGGCCCCTTACCAAGGCCTTGTGCTGCCATGCCCAGGATTTCTGGTGAGAGGGCAGGAGCTCCTGAGACGCGTCTGAAGGGTGAGGAGGAGTCCTGGTCCTGCTCAGCCGTTAGTGGCACCCTGCACGTAAGTGCCTACTGCTCCTGGGGCCCCCTCCCTCGGAAGGAGAACGGTAGGTGGTTTGCAAACATCTCAGAAATCATTCTGAACATTAAACATATTAATGGGAACATGACTTCACTCTACGAAAATGTAAAACTTTAAAAATGAGTTTCTATATTTGGAGACAGAAACAGAGAAAGAGAATAGCAAACATGCCTTACTGCCACCCCACCCCACACATTCAGTCAGACCGGCAGGTCAAGCTGATTCCCTAAAACTGGGACCCAGCACTGGAGGTGAACCTGGCCCTCAGGCACCCTGACCCTGCCACTGATTTTCTGTGATACCTTCCCTCACCTCAACTCCATCCTCCCTGTGACTGTCTTTGCTCCCAAGAAGAATGAAGATTTGGAAGGTCTGTCAAGGCACCTGCTCCTTCCTCACAGCAGTATGATCCTGACCAGCTCTTCTTATGGAAGAATGCCTCTAGAAGGATGGGTCAGTACTTATCTGACATAAAGAAATGTAACACAAAGCATGTATGCATTTTTCTGGCAGACACAAGTTCCAATATGTAAATTCTTCCAAACGGCAAAACTATTTGTTATACGAACACATACAAGATAACAAACACTGTTATTCATCACTAGTTCCTAATAGGGAGTCATCATGATGATAATCGAGCACATCTGGGAACAGTGAGTTTTTCACCTGGTGGCCATGAAGTACTACAACAGGCATAGCCCGAAGGAATTAAACAGCTTTCCATAAAAAGTCAGTTTCACACCAACCCCAAAGAGGCTTTCTACCGTGCTCTGTCTAGTAAATCTGAGGAGCAAAACTGTTAGAGAAACCTCAAGGAGCACAGCTGGGCTATGAAATTCAGCAGTTTCAGCATGTTCCCATGAAGGCTGTGCAGCAAAAGCATACCTGTGCTCTGCTGTATCTTACAAACTCCACAGAAAAAAAGCTGCCTTCACTGTTTGAACACCTGAAAAGGCAGTAACTTACAAATTTTTCCTGCAAAACTGAAGGAGAAAAAACCCTGACAAAACCCCCAACAAACCAAACAGGAGGGAAAGTATGTAGGTGCAAACTTCACTGCAGTCTGAACAACTAGTTTATCATAGTTCTTGGTATGTTCATTCATCTAAAAATGACCTGAGGTCAAAAAATTCATTGATTGATTGATAGCTAATTTAAAAAAAAATCATTTTCTGGTTATTCTTGGGATAAAACTTACATGTCACATTTCCAGTACACCACATGGAGTTTGGTTGTTATCAGATCCCACATACATAAACGAGCACAGTTCAAGTGAAGCCACCTTCCATAATTTACATGTAATAGCTTCTAATCAGCACAAAGAGACTTCTCTCTCAGCTGCAAGCTGAACACATTTCAAACAATCATATTGAAAAATGCATTTGGATTTTCCAGGGGATTTTTTCCTTCTCTCCCTTTCCCTCCACCATCTTGGCATGAAGTCATATAAAATTAGATCCAGAAACAGGGAAGGATGTTAACAGCAAATTCATAAAAACAACTACTACTTTTTATGAAAAATAACCTGAGTCAGCATAGCATGGTTCTCTGAAATGCCCAGCAAAAAACTCTCTGAGAGGGAAGCCTTCCTGTTGCATTCTGTCCATCTCCCCCAGCAGCCAGCAGCAGTCCCACCTGGTGCAAGGCTGTGGCTCTTTTGCTGTGACACCTCCTGCTTGCTTTAGGTCTTCACTAGCACTGTTCAAAGTGTGCTGCTTTTATACTTCAGGTGGCAAGACAAAAATCCCCTTGTTCATAGAAACACAGACAGCCACCTAGAGAGTCATATTCAAACTGCTCATAAGCACCCTGTGGCTGCTGGGCCACAGGTTGGACCCCCTAATCTCCATCTCCCACACCACAGATTCTACCTACCACAGCAGAAGTATTTTATGTATCTCAAGCACTTTTCTTTTGTAGAGATTTTTGGCAGGACAGTTGATTTATTTTAGTGTCAGATGTTTTAGTGGAAAATGTGAATGCTACCAGAATCTTCCATCTTTGTTCTAGTAGAAGAAAACCCCATATAACACATCTTCCTAAATGCACAAATGTATAAATGCACATGCACACAGCCACACACACAGCACATCAAGTGCATTAATACTGTCAGCAGTTTTACTGATGGCAGGTCAACACCCCGGTTTCAATTCTGATAAATGAAGTGCAACAATTATAATGACTTAGTATCGATTAGTTGAAATATTTCCAAGCCTTGCAACATTCCCTTGAAAGGGAACCTTAGATTGGGTCTCTTGCTCCTTCACTGAACTTGGTTGTTACTGGCCACCAAGCCATACGTTGTGTGGGGGAGACTGCTGTAAAACTTGGTGACAAAAGCTACCTCTCCTAAGGAAACCAGCCCAAACCAATCCTTGATCTTCCACTGGTGACTTTCAACATAGACCTGTGGGAGCTTTATGAGCAAAGACACTAGCAACTGGGATGTATTTCCAGCTGCTTACTGGAAGAAAGAACCAGGCAGGTAGACACACTTTGGAGGAGGTAATATGAGTTTACTGTAGAATGCAAAGAGGAAGCATGGCATGCAGAGCGAAGAGATACCATACTCATCCTGTGGCTGCAGAACCTGATGTCTCTAGAGGCACTTATAACAACATGAAGCAAGCACAGCTACTGGGAATCAAAGTGCAGTGTTTATACCCTAGGACTCACTGCTGTAGATACTAGTCTGTGCACTTGGCTCCACTGATGTGCAAGTAGCCACATTATGAAAGAAAAAAGTCCATATGGAGAAGTAAATACGTGGACACTTAGGACTGGTCAGCGCTGAGACCTTGGAGTCCTGAAAGAACACTCCAGTCCATAGTACATTCAGTGGAACCTATTAAAATAACTGGAAAATTAGTTAACTTCCTCAGTGAGACAAGCTGCCTACTGATATTCTCATTCACCCAAGAGACAAAAAAAAGTTAATTTTTTTTGATCAATGAACCCTAAAGTATATATCTAAAATACCAAAATGAAGGAGTCTTCTTTTAAAAGCATTGGCTTTTGTAAATGAAGGGTCATTAACAGCTTAGCAGAACAGCTTTAGTTCTTACTATACATCCGCTTTGTAACAGACAACTTCTGTTATTCCTTGCTTCATTTCCAACAGGAAAAGCAGGCTTGATTCCCAGCTTCTCTGGGAACAAAATGGGTAGGAGAGTCTCATCCTTAGCCTTTATGACCCTGTTAAATTATTCTCCTCTTTTAAGGCATAAGTGGTTTCTTTAAAAAAAACATAGGCATCGAGAAGCTCTGCTGCCGAACAAACACAAAAATTTATTTCTCTGAAAAAATACTCACATGTGCAAGTATCATATCTATGTTACCATTTATTTGTTTTCTTTTTCCTACACTAATATTTTTATAGGGAACCATATGATAATTAGCTAATGTCTTGACTGATATTGTAATAAAGAAATTACATCTGCCTGGGCTTCCTCAACAGACCGATTAAGAACGGATAATAAAATTGGCAGCAACAAATTAGACAGCAGTATAGCACATTTTCCTCACAATAACTATTCTCCTGAGGCATAAGGACAGCCTTGTAAAACACAAAAATACAAAGTACATGATTATAGATTATTATAGGAGAATTGTACGAGAGTTGCAAAAATTTTTGGCTTTAAAAAAATTGCCGATTTTTTCTATAGATGAAGCTCTCAACTCCAATTATAAAGTCTCCATACAGCTGTATTTATTCTGTTGACAGTTTGAGATCAAATAAAATTCAAACACTTTTTCTACATTTCTGATTAATCTGTAGTTTCTTTAAATTTTCCAAAATTCACACACACACACAAAAATAACACTAGACTCTATTAGTTAAATCTAAGAAGCAATCTTGCAATGCAAAATTGCAAAGAATTTGTTCCTGTTTTCATACTTTCCTAGCTCAAAGAACAAGATCAACAGATGGTAAAGGCATCACCTTGGGGGAAATGCACCATTCTTCAGATATGTACTTATATAACTTTGGTTATTTAACATACATATTTACTTAAAGCTGTGTCTGATTACATATCTCACTTTGTATTTGGTATATTTTACTGTGTTGGTTAGAAATCAAATATTTTATTTGATTACTTCTTCCACTTCAACATTGCCAATAGGTCAAAACAACTTCATATTTTATAGAGATGTTAGAGGAGGCAAAGGGACAACCATCCTTGCCAGAACATCCGTATGCAGCTCCCCACTCACACCTGCCTAAGCACCTTCCAGTAAGTTAAACATAACACGCTCTGCCTTGTCTTATCGCCTGAGGAACAGGGAACAAGTGCCACCTTCCGTGTCACACATGAATCATCCACTTTCTTCCCCATTACACCAACTAAAAAAGCCCCGATCAACTGAGCTTTCCGCAACTGTGATTCTTTTCCATTTGCACCATTCCAAGTACCCAGGAACCCTCACTGCTCAACATTTTCATAATACATCTAGATTACAGCACTAAAAGGACCTACAAATATATCTCCTGTCCAACTTAAATGTTAACTTTATATTAGCTTTAGCTTTACATATTAATGGTTTCCAATGCCTATCATGCATAAATACACTTAAGTGAGGTCAAAAAACAGTCTTGACACATTTGGATAACAATAATGACAACAGAGCCCACAAACTTTGATATCTGCCTGCTTGAGTTCAGTGTTTTCACATCTTAGTCAAAATTATAAATGCATTTGCTTCTTTTGCTTTTTCTTCTGAAAACCTTGGAAACTTAACAGCAGAAGCCACAAGCAAACATGTTGATGCTCTACAGTTAAGCAATGTATTTTCATTTTAAGGATCACAAAGTAATCTAAAGAAAGCATGTTTGCATATGGAGCCCAAATTCTTCCAAGAAAAACAGATATGTTATCTGCTGGGAAAAGCACAAAATGAGACAAAACTAGTAAGATTACTAGCTCAAAATCACTCCAAGAAAAATGCCAGACTGAGGAACACAAACTATTCCAACAAAACATGAAACTTCCCAAGCACTTCTCTCAAAATGAGGGGACTACTTGAGAGTTTTCAGACTACTGCACACATGCACAGACACTTTTAATCGTATTTGCAACAAAAACACAGCAATTCCTACTGCCATGTAAGAACAAGGCTGCATGGTGGCAATTACTCTGTTCTGAGCCTGCCCTCATACTTAAAATAACAAAGGAAGAAATGACATTACTTAACTTTTTTTCCTGCTATCGTAAGTGGGCCACACCTGGAAGTTGTAACTGCATGAGCGCAGAAATATTTTCCTTCAGTCACCACAGAAACTAATATAGAAACTCTGGTGATTCATTCTGTTTACAGTAAGAAATTTATATATGAATTACACACCAAATTCCCTTGGTCTAATGAACTGTCCTGGATTCACATGATGAAAATACTGTTTCTTCATTATCACTCTTCTCTTGCTATTCTTTTCTGTCTTTACAAAAAAAACCCTGTACACTAAAGCCAGCAGCAAGTGTAGTGGTGAGTCTACCTCTTGCCTTCAGTCCACACACAGAAACAGAGGTTTGGAAATATATCCTCACATTTCAAAGGATTTTAAGATTCTCAGATTTTCTGCCAGACAGGCCCTCTTGTTAGTCACTGCCTTGTGCGTAAGTATTGACACAGCAGTCTGTACCCATTAAGAAATCATCTGATGCAACTCAGCTGATCCTCAAAGGCATAAAAAATTGCATATAATAGCCTACATAAATGACTGATGTCATAAATGACCTAACTGGAAGACCCAAATACCGATTTTCTATTACTTTTCATATTCATTAATCACCATCAGATAAAGAACAAATGAACACACACAGAGGCTAGAAACAGCACAAGAGTCACTTAGGTGTTTCCCGTGACAGAACACAACTCAAACATTGGTTTTGCACTCAAGAACAGAACTGCAAACATTTCATAATCGCACTACATATGGGAAATCAAAACAAACCTTACCTTATTTGAAATGGCAATTTTAGTAAAAAGTCAGGCTATGCTAGTACAGGGTGTAAGGAACCGTACCATGCTCCTTCGGCAGACTTTTCCAACTGCTCCTCTATTCAACTAAGTCTAACTCCACTCTGTTTTGTTTCCCCAGGAGGACCCATTCAGGACCATGTGCTCCTTTTCAGCTGTCAATAAACAGAAGTGGTGAATTCCCCAGCGCTTTACAAAGCTAGTTAGGCATAGCCATTCATTTCTTCAGGAAAACAGGGCATTGATTTCAGCAAATTCCCAGGGAGCAGCTACAACAAAGAGATCAAAGACCACCTCCTTTCCTGCCTGGCTTTGGCCGGCTGGGCTGAGAGGAGCAGCGACAGGTTTCCCGAAGAGCGGGCTCTATCCCCACCAACCACTGCACGCTCCATTCACGCCCATCGCCTTCCTACATTCCCGGGACAGCCCCCGGCGCTAACCATGACAAACCCCTACATTCAGGCAGCCTAATATACTGCACACTAGTTCATCCAAGGATAAAAAGAAAAACAAGCTCCAAGGGAAGTCTGCTGCTTCCCCAACCAGCCGAGCCTCAGTAGCTGACAGACTTTTCATAAACGTCTTTTTTTTTTTCTTAGCTTCTCCATCTAAACCAGAGAAACACTTGCTACCTCAAATTCATTGTGCTGAAACTTCTCTGGAATGTTGGCTTTTCTGATTTATTTCCACAAGCTTGAAGACTTAGCTGCTGGAGTTTGAGGTCTAGCTGCAGCAGCCCTTGTATTGTGCAACCATGGTATTTTCTTTGTGCATTTTGCCCTAGACTGCAGTGGGATTTTTTCTAAGGCATTTAAGGGGGTTTGTTCCAGTTTGGTTAGAATTTTTACTTTTTTAATTATACATCTTGTCTTCATTAATGTAACCTGAAACAAGATTTTTAATGCTAAAATTTGACCTTGTATTGAACCAAGCATTAGCAAAAAACCAATGCTGTGGTCAAGCTTAAGGACTGGTGGTTAGGCTACATGACTACTGCTAAATAGTAAGAACCAGAGACCTAGTACTAAGACCACCTGGCACCAGCTCCAGGTGTCTAAATGCTCCTCTCATCTCCTTCTCTTTTCCCCCACAAACAGTTTGATTATATCCAAATTCCTTACCTGGAACACAGTCTGGCAGATATTATCCCTCAAACACAGCCTAGTGTTTGTTGCTTGTTAGTATAGGCTAGTACGGAGCTCACAGGCTGGCCCTCAAACATTTATTTATATACATACAGACATAAAGATCTAAAGTAAATTCACACCTGTACAGATTTGCCATGTCATTCTTTAGCATTCTCCTGTGCACAGACATTTTACCAAGGCACTACCTGGCTGTCACAAACACCCACCAGCTGGAACTTGTAAAGTTCCCTCAGCACTGGTACTGCCATTGCAGGCCATGGACACATCTCCAAGTGAGAAGACAAATATCTATCCCACTACCATGGGCAAATATCACAGGACCTGCCACAGCACAAGCAATACAATACTGAGAAGACCGGGTACAGGTGGTAGGGATGACTGCTCACTGCACAGAAGACAGCTGAGAAGACAAGAAAATACAAAACTGCAGAATTAACGACGTTGCAGGAAACCTGTGATGATCAACTAGCCCAGCCTCTTGCTGAAAGCAGGCCCTTTATTAGCATTACCCAGGGTCTTGTCAAGCTTTATCTTGAATACTTCCAGTGAGGGCAACTCCACCACTTCCCTGGGCAGCCTATTCCAATGTTTGATCAATTCCCCATTGAAAATGCCCCTTGCACCCACAAGCATCTCTCCTGAAGCAACTTGTGGCCATCACCTCTTGTCCTGCCACAGTGCCTGCTTGGGGAAAGGCTGCTTCCAATTCCTTCTCCATAACCACCATTTTTGTACTGAAAGACCATGCCTAGATCCCCTTGAGCCTTCTTTTCTTTGAGCAGAACACACTCAACTCCTTCAGCCTCTACTCAGGTGACAACTTCTCTAACACACTGATCATTAGGAGGAACATGAGAAAGGCACTGTTGTTGAGCTGAAAAAAAAGAAAAATTAAACTGCCAGGGCATAAAACTGCTGAAACAGACAAACATCTGAGTACAGCTGAGGAGTCTTGACCACAGTCCCTGTGCAGTCACCCTGCCCTCTGCTTTCTTTAATATTTCACTCCTGATAACAGTTTTGCTTGTTGTATACAATACAGTCAGGCATATTACATTCCTTATTTTAGAGTTCTCTCTGTATCTAAATGGCATTTAAGCATGCCCTGAAATTGTTAGTTTGCAGAAAAAATTTAAAAAATGCATTTTAACAAATAACTTGATCTCCACATATAGTTGATATCTGCCATTAAGTCACTGATGGTTTTATATTTATTAACTGATTGCAGTTATTAATGAAAAAAACCTCCAACCCTGTTTTCTTTGTTCCTCTGAGAAAGTATTGAAGAATGAAAAAATGTGTGTCTGAAATTTCCCTCTTTCTCCCACAGTGTGCAGCTGGGCAGCCCTTGGAGGCAATGATAAGAAAAGGCAGCTGAGGCACTGGAGGGACTCCAAAAGAAAGCATGTAGATCAGATCAATAAGCATAAAAGATGTGCTTAATGCTTCAGATAACTTAAGCTGGAGCAAGAGAGTGCAAGTATCGGGGAAACGTGAGCAGCAACTTTCCGTGGAAGTTACAACAGCGAAGTATGAGGATATAGCACTTGTCTGTTAAGAATAATAATGAATAATAGTGATATGGCATGAGATTTGCATGTGACTGGGATAATAATGCCTTGGAAGCACAGCAGTTAAATTCACAAAATGATTCAAAAGCCCCGAGCACATCACTCTGTAGTAATCTGGGATGGTATTTGTGCCAAAGATAGATAAAACATTTTAGACAGAATCGCAGTTTTAAATCTCAATGAACCAGTCTGTTCTTATACTTGGGCCAGATTTTTACAATTTTACTCATATTAAGTCATGCTTTACTCCAAGAATAATCTCGTTGATTATAATGGTAATATTGTTCCACAGATGTCTCAGAAGAAACGCAAATGTAAAAGCAGACTTTATACTTCAGATAAAAGACATCAATCATGAGTACATCTGGGAATCGGATAAAGACATATGGTACAAAAAAATCACTGCGGGATGATGGAAATGTACTTACAGAGCAGGTCTGTGGACATGTTTACAGATCAGGCAAAGGAAACCTACACAAAATAAATGAAAAAAGAATTATCAGTTTTCTGAACTAGGACTATTCATGTTTATATCTCATACTAGTAATCATATGCAGAGTCTTTTAGTTCTTTAGGAAATAAGGAGAACACATCTATAGAAACCTAAGAAGGAAGAACTTCAGTTTGTAGAGGAAAAGAAAAACTGATTCCACTTCATTTCACAGACAATGTAAACTGACAATATTAATGTAATGCATTTTAATTGAGCAGTTCACTGTATTCCACATCTTCATTAACATTTATTATTATGTATTTTCCAGGCATCAATTACAACAGAATTTTCAAGCATCATGTATTTTTCCCCATTGCATGCTATTCTGTGTTTAAGCCTGATATTTCTAACAGTCCTGACCCCTGCAGAGTCAAAAACCAAATATAGGACAAGACATTTCATTTGCTCTCTTGAAAGACTTCTGGAGACATTTGGTTTTCTGCTGAACTCATTCATCTTGTTCCCTTTCCATTCATCTGTCTTTTTGACCAAAATTTTACTATAAGTACATAGGAGCAGAGTCTGAGTTTTCTGTAGCTGTCTGAGCAATTCCCAACACACAGATATCCCAATGACTGAATAAGGCTACTTGGAGCTACAAAAATAATAATGTGTTGTATTAGTAAGCGACACACAAATAGCAGTACAAATCACATCAGTGTATGCCATTTTATGCCCTGTACAAATCTTGAAAATTTCAGGCAGTGTTTAAAGGTGTGTGTGTGTATGAACTAGGGTGAATAAAAGACGTTCAACAAGGTGAAGTGCCAGGTCCTGCCCTTGGGTCACAACAGCCCCATGCAGGGCTACAGGCTGGGGAAGAGTGGCTGGAAAGTGGCCTGGCAGAAAAGGGCCTGGGGGTGCTGGTCAACAGCAGCTGAACATGAGCCAGCTGTGCCCAGGGGGCCAAGAAGGCCAATGCCGTCCTGGCCTGGATCAGCAATACAGGAGCAGGGCAGGGATCATCCCCCTGTATCTGGCATTGGTGAGGCCACACCTTGAATCCTGTGATCAGTTCTGGGCCCCTCACTTCAAAAAGGACATTGAGGTGCTGGAGGAAGTCCAGGAAAGAGCAACAGAACTGGTGAAGGGTCTCGAGCACAAGTCTGATGAGGAACAGCTGAGGGAGCTGTGGTGTTTAGCCTGGAGAAAAGGAGGCTCAGGGAGGACCTTATCATTCTCTACAACAACCTGAAAGGAGGTTGTTCCACAGATATGCCATGAGGGATGAGTCCCTCATGATGTTCCCAGAGCCATGTGGGATGAGTCTCTTCTCCCAAGTAACAAGGGACAGGACAAGAGGAAATGGCCTCAAGTTGTGCCAGGAGAGGTTTAGGTTGGATATTACGAAGGAAGTCTTCATCAAAAGAGTTGTCAAGCACTGGAACAGGCTGCCATGGGAAGTGTTCCCATTCCTGCAGATATTTTAAAAACATGTAGATACGGTGCTTAGAGACATGGCAGTGCTGGGTTAATGGCTGGACTGATGATCTGAAGGGTCTTTTCCAACCTAAACTATTCTGTGATTCTATGAAAACTTGACTCTGATGAAGACAACAGTATTTTACTGCTGACTAAAATGGGTCAAAGAAAACATCTTCATTTTTAAAAATATAGTGATCATTAGTAAGATACTTCCAAATTAATCGGAGCTGGTTGCAGGAACTGAGTTGTGCTATGAGAAAGCAGCTTTAAAGGGGCCCACATGCTAGAGGGACATTAGTGAGTCCTCTTTCCAGATAAAAACAGGCATGCAGACAGCAGGCTTCCTAAGCAGCAAGTGTCCTAGTCTGATTTCCATCATCCAGAAAACACGTTATTTCTGAAAAAAATCTACTCTGCAGTTTGATGCCATTCTGGCTGAGAGCGAGACTCTTGTCTGTGGTGTTAATTTCTAAAAATATAGCCCTTGCAGAGGGAACAGTGGACTTTAATGGCATCCATATGTGACTGTACAAACACCAGCCTTTGTCATCCCCAGAAACAGCAGGCTACGTGTTATCACTGTCAAAGCAGTGTCATCAACTAATAGAAATTTCATTTCCCCCACTGAATAACTAGATTCATGATGAATTTATTTAATTGTGCTGGCATTCAATCTGCAGGGCAATTACGTGGGAAACCACCAGTACACAAGTTTTTCCCTCCCATTTGGTTTGAGTCATTAGTTATACCTTCATCTTCACTCATCTGTTCTGCAGCACTCTCCTGTCATGAGAAAGTCCAGCCCCTGTCCATGCCCTCCCTTACCCCCACACGTCCTCCATCCAGCCTTGTTGCAGCGACACTGTGGCCCATTAACACTCCAATTAGGGTTTGATTGAGTTGTTCTGTGATGTAATTTTGGAGGTAAATCACTGAAGTGTTTTTCTCCACAGGCCACTGATGCCTGAGAAATTTTTCCCCTGTACAATTCTATGAGGAAGCAGTGTTAGCAACAGTAACCCCAAAGTGCCCAAGTCCAGCCCTTGGGAAGGGCACAGAAACTACAGACCAAGAGGGAGCACTTCCGTGAGGGCATCCCAGTGACTGCAACAACCCGCTCATACGACAGAAGAACAGCAGGTGTACCATCACAAGGAACTGTTCCTCTTCTAGCAGTTGGTTCAGACGTTATCTCTGACAGGGTGAGGGTACATACAGCAAAGTGTATTTGAAGGGGCAAGGGAGTGTAAGTAGAACTAGAAGCTCCTTCATAAGCTATGCCAGATCTTACCTGCAGTTATCCTCAACATGGACCCAGAACTGCCTGTCATCCTAGCTGCACAAAACCACACTGTAAATCCCTCTCCTTCTTTAAGGGCACCCCTTGTGCAGTGTATTGCCCCCTGACCAAGAGGGCTCCAACAAACGCAGAGCTGTGGCAGCTACATATGCTGTGCTAAGCAGGCACAGTGCCTGGCAGTTTCTGGCCACATCAGTCACTTGTCCATCTAAAATCAGGTGGCTGGCCAGTGGCCATGCTGGCTTCAGTTTAACACTGGCCAATCTTCTGTGTTTTCTCTCCTTGTAAACCACACTGATGTGCCACATTGACCTTTAGACGAAATGTTGTAGGTATACTGGCCAAATTTGCTGTGCTGCCCACACAGTCGAAGGAAGTTGTTTGCACTTGCTCTTAAGTATCCTCCCTTCTCATCAATGAATGGGCAGGAGAAGCAGAGTAGGGGATGTTTCCTGTACATGAAAATTGCAGCCTTGAAATTGTCAGGCAAAGTCTCATGAGGTTTTTACAGGCTTTCAGGTATCAGGAAAAAAGTTTATTCATTTAGGTTGAGGAAGACTTGATGGATTGATGGATAATAGATGGTTAAGAGTCAAGAGATAGCAAAGCAGTGATTACAGGCACTTTGAATGATGAGAAGTTCAATGCTTTGTGGTGGTGGAAAGTGGTTTGCACCTGTTAGAGGAAGTGGGGATGGGTTCTGCACTGCCTAAAAGGACATCTCACAATGTATTTTGTGTAGGAGCCAGGATTTTAAAGTTTGGGTTATTTTCAGTTGCTCCACCATTGCCAAAAATTCACAGACTGTGCATTTTGTGTTTTATACATGACTGTAGTGGGCACACTGTGGGTATGTATGACTCAGAATAGATACATATGATGGTGGTGGGACTGCCCTGTGATGTCCAGAGTTCACAGTGGGAAACGCAATGCCTGGTACCCACTCTGGGAAGAAGACATGGAAGTAATGAAATCAGGCAGCAGTTTCCAGGTATGGTTCATGAGGAGGACCTACAATGAGGATCAAGGTCACTGTTACACCACAGGAAAGGTGACTTCCACAAGAAAATGCACAGCAAGGAAAACCAGCCTGCACAGGACCTATGGGGCTGTTCATGATGCACGAGACATCCGTGAAGGCTGCCAGCAATGGCCTTGATAACTTCCTTGCTTACCAATGGTTCACACTGGGAGGCAGCAAGAAGGGCAGCAAAGACTCCACCTTCTACAGCTGCTGCAGGTCACTGCAGAGTTCTAGGAGGATGACAATGTTTTACCCACAAGCACTTGTTTCCCTAGCCTGGAAGCTCATCTCTACCAGAGACAACAAACTCCATGGCAAGGAAAGCCAGGAAACTTCTGTGTGAGGGACCTTTGCAATGTATGCAACGTAAGACTACAACTTTTTGTTCAAGACAGCTGCCCTCCACGTAACACCCAAGGATTCCCATGTTGGTTCAGAGCTCTTCCACCGACCTCTCTTTCAGAAGATGTACATCTATCTTCCCTGGCACCATGCCACAGAAAGCCAAGGGAAAAGCAGGCCCAGATGTGGGAAGAGACATAAGTGGCAGCATCAGGAAAAGCTTTCACACCATGAGTGATATCCTTGTGCTTGCAACACGATGCCATCTGTAGATAACAAGAGAACACACTGCCTGCAAAAGAGACCTATGCCATGCAGAGACAAAGACCTGGATCAGAGCTTTTGAATTATGAACCCACTGTGAGTGGAAACATGGCTGTTCTGAACCAGTCAGCTTCTGCCCCCCCCACCAAATCCTCAGAGGTTATTACATAATTTCTTACATTGCTTTCCACACAAAAACAATGTCCAAAAACAATGACAACACAGGCATACTCTTTGTAGTGATCTGACACTATACAGCCCCCAAATGCACCTCAATTTCATGCTGCCCACCAAAGAGGCACATTAGTTAATCAGTCACCAAAAGATTCTTCTCACTATATGAAGTCATCTCTGCACCTTAGTCATGCAGCTGAAAAGGGACAGTGCTATTCCTTGAATACTCAGAAGAATGCCTAGCACAACTCATTTATAGATTCACAACAGCCTCATGTAAGTGACAGTTATCTAAGTACTTTTTATACTATTTTAACTGAGTAAAGGTAAACACAAGTAAATGTATTTTTTCAAGCCATCTATGGTAAGTAATATGGCTGCAGATGTCTAAAATACACAAGTAAAGATGTGACAGGAAAACCACACATAACCTACTTACACTGAGATTAAATCAGGAAGGACTCTCCTCCACCACAGAAATCGGCTGCTGGGGTTTAACTTTCAGCACACCTTATGACTCAGGTTGCATCGCTCAGAAGAAAACACCTTCAGGAGACAACACATCTATCACACAGCGTTAGCATTCCACTAGTGTCCCTACTTGTGTTCTTTTGGCTACTGCTGGTGCTTGTGCTGGCCTAACTGCTGACACAGTTTCTCTTCTCCCAAATTCATGAACAGGAAAGAAAATCATAATGATGTAGAAATTATTTAAGATTAACAGCATGCTAACAGGGAAAAAAGAATATGCATGGCCAAAATCTTCATCTAAAGAAACCTACACTGATTTTCTGAAGTTTGGCTTCATGTACCTCCATATCAGGATTTAGTGCATGCTAAGTGCAACTCACCAAACATATGATTTGTTTGATGTCACTGATCAACAGTAATAATCTGTGCCTTTTTTATCTACCACTGTAATATAAAATAGTATAATTTGTACTTCTACAATTACTTGGGGATTTTTTTCAAGTCATGTAATTATTTTATAATTACAAAAGAGAATAACTGTTTTGCCATCATCTTTTTCTTTATATACAGGATTCTGCATCTTTCCCTTGATTAATTAAAAAAACTTCAGCAGTACAACACATGAAAGCTTGTGCCCCCAGTCCAGAAATTTGGCTCACTAATATTGCAGAAGTTCCCTAAGTAAGTCTTATTTGTGAATGTAAAAAATAAGGAAAACCCAAAATTATAAATGTCTTTCTCTTTTACAAAGGACTGCACAGAGGTAAAAGGACTGTACAAAATCATAAGGCAGACTGTCAGTGGACAAAAGTCTTGCCTTCAAGGATGTTTTCTCGAACGTATTAACTAAGAATATTTTGTGTACCTTCATGATGATGTTTTAAATTGTGGTTATACACACACAGACACTATACAAAAACATAAGATGGTCCTGCTGCTGAAGGAAACTTTATAAATATATATACACCTCCACAGATTCAATGCAGTAGTATGCAAGCAACCAAGAGCCCTCTCAGTTCCCAGTGACTTCAAGAATCATCCTATTGAAAATTTTTGGATCCCTTGGGTAATATTTTGGCAAAGCCATACCAAGCATTAAATTTGGATACATAAAAAAGTCCTGCCTTACCATTCCCTCCACCAACCAATCAATATTCTAACCTGGTTATGATCACCTCAACATGTAGCATCAGCAAATACAGTCCACACACAGGCACCTAATCTATCAAAGTCTGTTTTCAGTTTAAAGCAAAAAACCGCCGATTTTCATGAAAAGTAAATACATCTTATATCCTGTGCCCTGATACCAGAAACACAAAGACCAACAAATTCCACTCCATGTTTCAAAGCAAGTTCTTCTTGTTCTGAAATATGGCACTGTCTCTCACTATAATGCTCCCAGCCTGTATCACTTGACACTGGTCTATTTTAGTCAGCAAAAGACCTGTGGCAGACAAGGCATCAAACACAAGTCTTTGCCCATCTCCAGTGCCCTGATAACAAGAAATGCTATTAAACAGTCTTTTTAAAAAGAGATAGTAACAAAAGGGAGACAAATTCCTAGGGAACGATACCAAATGGCATCTCATGCCAGCCTGCCTTACTGAGGGCTGCTCTTGTTTGGCTTTGCAAAGCACTCAGCATTTTGACTGCGATCCAGCAAAGCAATTCTGCATTTCCCAAGTTTTCCCACCACTGACTTGCAGGGAACTATTTGTACACATAAAGACAAACCTACACTTCATATTTTGCTGGGTCAGGATCAAAGCACCAATCATCTTTCTGGATCCTTATTTTCTTACGAGAATTGGATAAAATGAGCTAAAAAAAAAAATCAGTTAAGTGTGAGCTTTAGAAAGCCTCAAGACCTAGGAACATTCCTAAAATAATTTGCATTCCACAGCAGCAGAGCAAAACCATTTCCATTTCAATGAGCCTGTGGAGAGGACTCTGGTCTACTGGCTGGAACTCAGGACTGAACCCCAGCATAAAATAAACACCAAACCCACTTGTACAAGGTCACGTGAAAAAGCACTTTTTCCTGTTCTCCCTCAATACCTTGGCTAAACTCTTTTTCATCACTTCAAGCCTTCATCCCAACACTCATTTCAGGCACTGCCACTCCTCTCTGCTGGACAGACTGGTCAGCAGGGAGATTTCCTGTCCCTTTCCTGCATCATCCTCAAGCAGCCGTCCCGAAAGAGTCAACAAGTCTGTGGCTTCAAAAAAGGTTTGACAAAAACCTGGGTTTTAACACTCACTTCTTTCATAAGTTTGATACAAATAACACACACTAGCAGCTGAAAACTTTCCAAATGTGGTGAGCAAAACCCACAGCGGAGACAGACAAACAGACAAGTTCCCACACAGTGCAACAGTCACTCCTATGACCAGAGAGGGGGATACACATTTAGCCAGTACTTTGGCAGTGCCAGTACATTTCAGGAAATCATAAAACCAGATTTTTCATCTGGAAGCCAACACCTTACTTCAGACAGCTTGCTTAGATTATGGTAATCTAAAACCTCCCACCCACAAAATGCTCACAAACTTGCACATTATCTATGACATCACCCAGATGCATCCTAAGCACTATTGCAATAATGCGATGCAGTGTGTAATGTTGCTGCTATATTATAAAAGCGCTTATATTCAAATTACTTAGTCAAATTCCACTTCTCAGTTTTGCTCGCTCTCATACACTTTTAGCAGTTTTAAATTTCAATGCTGTGAAATGACTACTTCATTCAGAAACTTGTAGAAGTGAGGAAGTTTTACCTGAAAAAAGTTTTTGGGTCAAGAATACTGGTATTTTTCAGTTATTTTAGATGCAAAGTGATCTTCAATGAGGTGATTCCAACAGGTTTAGAAGTTCTGTCTCTTTAGTTGTTTCATAAAAGCCATATGTCTCTATACATAAATTAGGTAGAAAAGCATAATTAATGCTCTTCCACAATGTGCCTCACTGTTTCTTAACAGCTTCTTGGCTAGTAAAAATGTTTTCTTTTTCCTCTCCACTCCCAAAGGTCTCAAAGAGACTTGCTTGAGCTGCCTGAAGTAAGCAATGATAACACAAATACATCCTTACAACTCTAAAGCATAAGCAAAGAGCTTTCACTAAGAACTTAATACTCGAGGCACAGAGAAAGCAGGAGCTGCTTTGTTTTAATTAATGCTACAAGACTTATACTGGGTAACAGCTGCCTGTCACATCGCTCCATTTGTTTGCTTCAACCCGCACGCTCAGATTTCCTTTGCACAGCAGCTGGACCTGTCAGTGGCAGTCGGCAGCAACACCACCCACATCCTTTCCCTCCTGTTCACACACGTGGACTGGCTGGAGTCAGATTCTGCATGGAAAATACAAACTACCACTTCATAGAGTACAGAGGCAAGGCATAATTATTAGAACAAATTTACTGAAATTAGCCATCACATTAAGTGTCGGGGACTGATTCTGTTGGAACTAAATTGTAACTTGAGGCGTGATTTCTTATTGCCTTTTCTTAAAAGGTATGTTGGTTTTAGGGGGTTTATTTCCATAGTAGTGCCCAGAATGTCTGCGGTGCACAACTCCAGTAATATCCAAATCCTCCAAATGGTGCATATATGCTTTAATAATGAAAGCTACACATGTTCCTAAATATTACTTGGCTGTTTCCTTCATTTTTCCTTTGGTTATCAAGGCATTTAATGACTCCAAAAATCTGCAAATTGTGGCTCAGATTACTGTTGAATAAAAGCAGATATAGATGCAGACTATTCATATTCAGCACAGTAATCTGTTTCTCAATAAAAGAGAGATAAAATGTTGCTCCTCACGGTTAACTAAAGATTATTTGAATGTCTTGCTCTCCTATACTGACAACTTGTAACACAGAGGTATAACCGGACTCCTGCCTTTCCGAGGTCTGGACTGGAATTGCATGGTACACAAATCTGTTGGGGATTCTGTGCCACTTCTTGCACATTACGCAAACGAGAAGCCAAAAAAATGTGGCATTACATGCACAGTGTTCATGCTTGTTTAAAATTTCATCCTGCAGGGCAGTGTTCTACTGTTTTGTCCAACAAAACTGAAACTTGAATAAATTAAAGGAGACTGTCTCTTCTCTAAACAAGGTTCTTTTTTTTCAGTGAAAGAGAACGCAAAAGGAATTATGAAAACAGGATAACAAGGTCAATGATGTAGAGACTGGTAAAGGAAGAGCCACTACCTCCACAGGATGACAAAAACAACTTAAAAACAAGTCACCATGAATTCCCCTGTCAATACCAAATAAAGAGTTTGGAATATGGTGCACCATAGATTAACGAATGCCAACTGCAGGCTGATATAAAATACACCTTGTATTTCAGCAGTTTGGCATTTTTATTGCAGCCACTTGTCTGTATGCCAATTTTTCAGAGACAGCCTTGGAACCTGATTAACTTCTCCATGTGCTCTCGCAACAGAGGCAAAGAACACCATTTCTTCATTTAAAAGTGATCCTGACATAGAAAAGTTACAATTATGTAGAAAAAGCCAGCTAAGTGATCTCTAACCTTTTATTAAAATTCATTGCGAGGTCACTTGTCTTCACTTCTTCACCCAGTTGCATGATCTCTTCAACTCTGACTTTCGAAACATCCATTCAGTATGGTTATGTGAGTTAATGAAAAATAACCTGACATAACTCAGATGATCAGCATTTGTGCCCCGAGTTACCAGAAGGCTGGTTTAGTAATTTATAAAAACCTACATTAACATATTCTGTCAGATGTTTATACAGCGTGTGAGGTCTGCAAGTGGAAGAACTTAGGGTTATCTAAAAGTGCCCACTATCAAATGCTTGGATGTTTTCTGTCAACAGCTACCAAAGTGTATTTTACTTGTTGTGCCAGGACATTCTAATCTCCAACATCTACTACAATCTTAATAACAAACAGATTTCTAATGAATGGTCACTAATGACTTGCAACCAGATTCACATTGGGAGAATCCATATGATTCAAGAGTCAGTGCTCTGCTGGGACAAACTGAAGGCACAGGTCACACTCTCTACAATGACACTGTCTTAAATTTTTCTGTAAACTTTGTAGATTCAACTTTGGAAGAATATCCTTGTCAAAATACATGATATTAAAATTAAAATTTCATGCAATTTCAGATTCTGGGACCCAAATATATTATTGGAAGTATGACAGCAACCATAACACCAAAGTAGATGTGTGACAATTTTTGCTATCAGGATGGATTTTAATATTAAAGAATTATAACCTGACTATGGGTCTTTCTAAATTAGATGATTATTTAATAAAGTTATCAGTACAAATCACTAACCACAAAGATAATTCAGAGACTTATATAGTCTAAAAAAGTGAATTTGACAAGTAAGAATTTTTTAAAGTAATGCATCCTGCTGGTATTTTTACAGATCAAAAGAAGACACTCATTCTACACTATCTTCAACTATTTTGTGAACCGCTTTTTTGAGTAAAAAATATTTAAAACAATCTTCTTTATAGTCTCTGCTTTCTATTAGTTTAAGAACTCCATACTTGCTTTTTAATGTCTTGTTTTAAAATTATTTTATAATGTTGAGATTTTTGATGTTGATAGAAGTGGCACAAAAAACTTAGCAAAAATATGATAATTTTATTTTTTAATGGACTGAGACCACAACCCCTTCTCAACCAAGTCGCTTTGATGCCTCTAACACCGTCATATACACTCTGTAACTCAGTATTTCATCTTTGCTAGAGGTCTAGAAATCTGTAAATATTTGGCTGTATAGGTCCTGAAGCCTGCAAAGACTTGAAGTGTTCTGAGATTCAGAGAGAACACTGAAAAAACACTGAAAAAATAAGAACAACTTAAAGGAAAAAAAAATTATTTCAAGCCTTATCTTTTCTGTTAGACTAAGACAAAGGACAGAAAGCAATTTACTCTCCCATTTATCCTTCTTTTGTTTTCTGTCTTGTCAATCTCTCGGTTTTGGCCAGGGCAGCCTTTCTTCTTTTCATTCAATAAATGCTTAAAAACTAGGATCCATTTTTATTAGCCAAAACCCTCCACAGACTCTGTGAAAAATCTCTATAGCCAATTCAAAGATGAAACGGGAGACAAATCCTTCTATCACTTACACTAAGAGTATTTCAGAGAGAAGAACAGCATGTAAATGTGCACAAGTCAAGTAAAGATGATTTCCAAGTGTGAAAATTATTCTTGTCCCTGGCAGCTGCTATGTGAGAAGTAATAACGTCCAGAAGCCTTGCCGGGCACAACCAGTGATAAGAATATCATTACGATCCATCTGCAACCCCCGAGGGACGCAAAATGCCTCGGCAATCTTTTGTTCTAGGCAAAACTAGAAATCCAAAGCAACATGTTTCCAAGCCAGGATATAGTGAGTGTCACCACATGAACACCTCCCTGACCCCTTCAAATGGTTTCAAATAAGGGCAAGCTGAGAATACCTTTCAGAGCTACAGAATTTTGGTATCACAGATTTTATAGTAAATGTGTTTACTTTGCCTGCATATTTACTTGCTTTGTGAGGAAAGAAGTGTTAGGTTTGTAAAAACAAGTGAGTCATGAATAAGTCAAAATATTTCCAGTAAACTTATTTTTGCAGGAATACCGTGAGTTAACTGAAACCAAAACATTTTGCAGACTTGTATCAGTTTCACTGGCTTGTGATGAATCAGTGCTTCACACTGTGCTCCATTTTGGTGAAATTGTTAGTTACAGAATCACCGAATCGATTAGGCTGGAAAAGATCTCTGACCATTGAGTGCAACATGACCAATCACCATTGTGTCCACCAGACTATGGCACTAAGTGCCACATCCAGCTTTTCATTAAACACTTCCAGGTACCATGACTCCACCACCTCCCTTGGCAGCCCATGCCAATGTCTCATCACCTTTTCTGTGAAGAATTTCTTCCCAATGTCCAACCTAAAACTCCCCTGGGCCAGCTTGAGACAATGTCTTCTTGTCCTGTTGCTGGTTCCTGGGAGAAGAGACCAACCCCCATTGGGCTACGGGCTCCTTTCAGTGAGTTGTAGAGAGCAGTAATGTCGCTCTTGAGCCTCCTTTTCTCCAGGCTAAACAACCCCAGCTCCCTCAGCTGCTCCTCGTAAGACATGTGCTCCAGACCCTTCACCAGCTTTGTTGCCTTTCTCTGGACAAGAGAAGTTTCATTAACCTTCATTTGGAAATCCTCACCTGACACATTTTTTCTTACTTTTGTTGGCATCCACCACTGAGGACCAACAGTGAATGATCTCTTTCTGGCACCAGTGGCACCAGTGGGATGAGGAAGGGGTATCTGGCTGCCAGGTTTACAGGAAGCAAATGATGCATCTACTCAGGATACCTCATGTTCTAGTTTTCAAACTTCTTTTCCACTGAAAGAGGAAGGAGTGGTTTTGTCATAGTGCATTTGGACTCATTCTGGAGAGCAGCCCTGGTCTTTTCTTGGATGAGCTCTGAGAATACCAAAACACAGTGTTTCATCAGGCAAATCACCTGCTGCTCTTTCTCATTGTGAGAGATATTAAGTCACTTGCCTAATTAATATGGGTGATTGCTGATACACCTAAGTGAAGATGAAGCAGAAAGAGATTATGTTACATTTTCTTGGTTTGTTTTCATCCCTTTAAAAGGGCTTAATGCCTCTTCCTTACTCAATGATGCAGGTGAGCCATGACTCCCAGCACACAAAAACCAAAAAAACAGAAGCCAGAAAGCATCCAAGACCGTGTATGGAACATTTCTGGAGCATTACAAAGGTTGCCTCTCTGCACGGAAAGTTAAGCTGGTTGCTAAGACTAAATGAAAATTGAATTAAAATAGAACTTATTCTTACAAAACAAATCTCTTGGAATTCTGTACTCCTATCTATGAGCTTCTCTTTTGTTATGCCAATTATCAATTATATTTTTAGTAACTTATTTCTCTTGGCTAATACTTTCCAGCATTTTACTACCTTCCCTCTGCCTTTTGCTTACTGCCTCTTTCCAGATCTTTGTTCAGCACCTCTACTCCCCTTCCTTTCAAACTCCTCTTGGTTCTCTGCATGCCATATCTGTGACAATGACTCTAGAGATAATTCCACCTGGAAAAGAAGTAATATCTACCTCTCTGGGGACAAAATAAGCATAGAACTAGTTTAGTTATATCTTTAAATATGTGTTTCACTGGTCCTTCCACTGCTTATTATTGCAGGACAATATAATGATTAGACACTTGGTGTCTTCTTTGGGCATCAACCTGTCAAGGCACTGGCAAAACAGAATTTTAATGCTATATCAATAACTTGTTTGTTGCTCAGTTTTACAGCTTTTATTGAAATCTTTAAAAAAGCCATACTGAATCTAAAGTTACTTATTTCTGCAGGACAGGACAAACCAAACCTGTCCATCACATTATAGAGCTGCAGTGATTGAAATAACATTCTAGCTAAAGTACAACAAAATTGCAGTGACAGTTTATGACCAAAAAATCACATGGGACTCTTGCTGTTGAGGTTCTCTCTGAAAGATACATGTGACACTCTTGCAGAAGACATCCTTGCTTCTCTTCAAGAGTCCCTCAACACCATTAAGAGCAACAGGAACCTGGAAACAAGAGAGTGAGTGGAGGAGCAAAGTTTAATATTGCTCACTGCACTACACTGGCTTGTTGGTCTGCATGTTAGCACAGGTTAGATACTGCTACACTAGTATTTTCCTAAGTGCAGTCTACAGCTGCTATTCTGCATTTGCTGCTAATGCATTTTTTGCAACAGTTCTTCATATGATCATTTGATGATCTAAGTTTGACATGGCACAGTGCCCCCTGACAGGATAAGCCCAGAAAATTTACTAATCTGTGGATGAATCTTGCCATTCTGGAGTGACTAGAGCTCCCAAAGTGGCAGCACAAGATTTCCTGCAGCACAGGATCACTGTGAAGACAAAGCACAGTGCCATCTGCACAATGAACATGGTGAGCCATTCCATGAGGTGTGTCTGGGTCATCTGCAACACCCCTCAGCACACAGAGCTGACATTTAGCACTGAAACACCTCTAAGTGCAACATCCAAGTCTGGGCAGCCATCAGCTGACATGAGCACAGTCAGGAGCCTGCCACACGTAAGGCAAAAAGAATACTAACACTCCTGACACCTAAGAGATGAACACTTTTCTCTCGTATCTCAACACAAGAAAAAGACAATTCCCCTGTTCCTTCCCAAGATACAGACAAAACAGGCAATGAAGAAACATTCTCCTAGAACAGACCCTTTTCCACCTCTGAGAGCAAGGGAAGAAGAGACAGAGGAGACAACTGAGACAGGGAATCCTTCTACATTACACAGAGGACTGCTTCCCAGCAGCTGGGCTGGGATGAACATCAGCATTTACTCTCTGACCCCTGTGGGTCAGACAGAGCTGGAAAGTCTTCTTTCCCATTACTTAATCATTGAAGAGTTAGGAGTAGGTGCCACTCACACCAGACCATGATGATATTCCTGAGATACTCCCCAAAACTTCTTCTATACTCCTAAGAATAGAAGATGAAATGCACATGGTTCTTCTGCACAACTACTTTTTCAGTCTTTTCATGGATGCTCACAAGAACTAGTTTTTATTTATAGTTGTCTAATATCCTCAAGAAATTGTAGACAAATCTTTTTACACCTGAAACCTGAGCGTTTCCAGGGGAAAAATATTACAACAAACAAGAATGTTTTGTTACCAATTCTGCAAGACTGAGCTTAATTTAAACCCTTTTATGACCCACCAAAAGGACTAGGAATGCATGCTCTTCTATTTTATTCCAATTGCAGTTTTTGAGAGCTTAGGGAAGGGAATATACAGTGTCCATCTTCAGAAATGTACACTGAAAAATCACAGAATCTGTATGGAAGAAAACACTTGGAGGTAATCAGTGTGATCAAGTCATGTCTCCAACTCATTAGAACTAAAAATCAATGCCTTATGATGCAATCTATTGTATCATGATTCCAGCTTGCAATGATAAGTATCTACTGCTATTTGGGAAGCCTATATTTTTCTATCTCAAACTGTCTGTGAAACAGCTTCTCCTAAAGTAGTGCTCTAGGTGCAAGACACAGAAAGATAAAAGCAGATCTACTCTGTCCTCCAAGACAGACCTAGTTTACAAAGGCATCCTTGATCCTGATTTACCACTGCAACTCATACCATTTTACAAAAGATCAATTAGTACAAGCAGAAAAAGCAAGAAAAAAGAGGAAATATAAGAAGCATAGAGACAGTAAAGTCCATTGAAAAGAACTGTTGCTTCTGGATTGTCATGTCAGACACATCTGGAACCCAGAACACTTTCACAGCAAATTGCAAATAGCCCATATACAGAAGAATGCATTGGAACATAGAGACAAGTCAGCAAAAAAAGTAAAATTAGAAGCAAAATATTTATTTATCCCCAGGATATGTATGCAATTAAATTTTACTATCAACTTTCAAGATTTTCCCATACAGAATTCAAGTCAACTGACCTTCTTTCTGTACTCAACTCTTGTTATTTCCTGCTAGTTATCACAAAATAGCAGTATCCTTGGCATCATCCAAAGAGATTTCCTACTTCTTTCCACACACGCAAGAAAAGAACAAACAGATTCTTTTGGGTTTAGTGACAATTGAATGATGCAGCTGCTTGCATGGTGGCACAGGCTAAAGTAGAAGTGTGTGACTGCTGTTCCCTTGGTGTTTGGAGCACTCTTGTTTGCCTCATGCTTATCTTTGAAAGCAGGAACATCTTAAAATAAAAGCTCAGAGGGGCCAGCAGGGAACTAGCTGGCAATACTCTAGTTTTGAAAACATCTTGTGAGCCAGGTTGCTCTTACTGAAGAGCAAGATTTAGATTTGTAAAGTTAGGTGTGAGGTCAAGTGCTCAAATCCATCAAACTTACAATGCCAGCACTGATTGCCTTAAGTATAGCGTGTGTATTCACTTATGGGCAGGGTGGGGGTTGATGTTTTTGGGGTTTTAATCTTCAGTCAAGAAATTAGGAATTTGAGGGAGAGGGACAGCAGATCAGGTCCCAGCCCTGGCAATACACTGTAGATTAAATGTGCCTCAATAGTCAAGGGGAGGGGAATTATCTTATGATGCTTCCTTTCCACCGAGTCCTGGCAGAAGGGCAGGCACAGAGAGAAGACATGCAAGTGCTCACAGAACTTCACAACAAGGAGGTTTTTGATGCAGAGAAAGTTATAGAAATTAAAGGAAATAGAAGTTATTGCCTTTAGTTAGACAGCATGAATTTGTGACCTGCCCTGGTTCAACTTAAGAGAATAAACTACATGATTTAATGGCCCCCTTTAGGAAATAGTTGTTTTCTATATTTATGTGATTTTTTGTACCAAACTCTCCAAACCTCTCACTACTGCTCTCACTCTGATATGCAGGTCCAGAGGAACTGGTACAGTCTTTCTAATCTTATTTCTCTCTTTTATTCCCGCTCGTCCCATCTTCTGCTTCCTACATAAATAATCCTATTATCAATTTTCAGCATCTGCATGATCAGAACAACCAGGTCCTATTTACATGTCAGAGCACTGAACAATTCAAAAAGCAGTGGCAGTTAGCCCATTACACAGTTATAGTACTCCAGGATTTATACCAGCTCCCATTAGGTTTGCAAATGAGATTTTGGCTGCCTTAACTTACAATTCAGGGCAAGTAACACACTAATGGTGGAAAATATACAGTGGCACCAGGGCAGCAAACACACACAGTATCGAGGAATAAAACCACAATTTATCACTGATCCTGTGACTGTACTTGTACTTCTGTGTACAGCACAACTCCCTGTGTTCCACTGAGAGCCACCTGCCCTGCGCTGCCCCATTTTGTGTTGTGCAGTGTGACCACTCCCCACACACAGAGGAGCCGTTCTCTGTGCACTGCTTCTCCAAACCAACAACAGGGACAGGAAGGACCAGTGAAGGGACATTCCCAATGACAACATCTTTATTTCTCCCCAGTGAAGGGTCAGAGCACAGCAGAGATGTTGCAGGTTGCAGGGTCACTGGCATAATACCGACCTTGCAACAAAATAGAGAAGTGGCAAGAGGGGACAGGACTGCTTGACACCTTGTGCTGCTGCATGTAAGAAGGTGTCTCAGACTTAAACAGCCAGATTTTCTGCTAAGCATTGGGACAACCAAGAATCAAGCTGTAGCTGCTGACGTTAATTTTACAACTGCGATACTGAGATGTGAGTGCTCAGACTGGGAACCTCTTCCCCATTCTGTCAGAGCTGGATTTGCTAATCTCTTGGTAATAATGCCAGGCTCATCCTCTCCTACTGATTCCTGGAAAGAGAATGTATGTATCATTTGTATTTATTCATGAAGATCTTCATCATGTTAGATGAACTGGGCACAGACAAATATGTATGTAAATATACCATGTACCAAGAAACGTAGCTTGGATTCTGTCCTATATAGTCCTTTATAAATTAAAAGTATCAGCTGAGGTGGGAAGATTGTGTTTCAACTCACATTTTAAAGACAGCTACTACTTTGTGCTCTTCACCAACTACTTTAAATATTTTCTACAAAAGCAGTTTGCCTTACTGGCCATCCATTGCAAGGTGGAACATACTTGTTGTGCTAAAGTCAGACAGGGGAAGCAACAGCCCACAGAGAAAAGTTTGGCTGTACAAAATTCACTTTTCTAAAAAATGAACTGTCATTTGACTAAGGTACAGGAACTTTTAACAGAGAAATAAAAAACAACTCAAGGCTTGACCTCGGCAAGCCATCAGCCTGCTGAAGAGAGATGGAAAACTGTGTGAACCGTGCTGCGGCTACTTCTGTCGGCGGGGGTTTTGATGCAGGCGCCGAGACCCGTGTGCGAGCAGCGGGCGCACCTTTGGAGCCGCAGAAGTTTTTCACGCGGGAACAAACCTCCTGGACCACGACCCGAGTCCCTCGTCACGGGGGCGCCACCGCCGGACGCGGGTCACTGCACCGCCCGCTGCCCCACGCTCTGCCCTGAAAGTCCCGTGAGGGCCGTGGGGCTGGAGAGAGGCACGAAGGAGAGATGAGGAGATGTCCCCTCCTCCCCCAAATTCGCTGTCCTGCCGCCTTTCTGTGCCCAGAGTCAAGAGGGGCCGGGGCGGTCGCCCATCTCGGGGCTCCGGTGCGCGGCGCTGCGGGCGGACAAGTGGGAGAGCCTGCACGGCGGCCGGGACGTGGGGAAAGTAGAGGGGGAGAAGCGGAAAATAAATAACTAAAGACGAAACTGTCCTCCTGAGGGCGGACACATTGTGGCACAGTTTTCCTGAGGCGGCGGGCCCAGTCCCACAGCCCCGGTGCTCGGCGCCCGCCCCCCAGAGCCCCGCCCGGAGCGGGCCCCTCGCTCTCCCGAGCGCCCCGGCACCGCTGCGGGACGGTGGAGCGCCCCCGGCCCGGCCCCGCAC
>WEKY01057045.1:6998-72394 GCA_013390045.1 Picathartes gymnocephalus | reverse complement strand
GGCTGGAGGAGGGCCGGGCCGAGGGGCGGCCGCGCCGCGTCCCCTCCCCGCTCCGCCCCTGCGGAGCGCCGGGGCGGGGGGACGAGCCTCGAGTGGAGCGCGGGGACTGCCCGGGGATGCAGCTCCGCGGGCGCTGGTGCCCGAGGGCTCGCTCTGCGGCGGCGCTGCCGGAAAACTTGTTCTCAGCGGAGTGCAGGTTCCGCGGCTGTCAGGCCGCCGATACTGCCTCTGCCGTGGCCGCGGAGTTGTCGGTACTTGTGAGGATCCACAGAACGTCCTGACCTGCCCGGCTGGTGGTTAACAACTTCCCAGGAAGGCACCTCACACCATTTACAGTGTCCTGCACACACGTCCCGGTTTTGTTTCCTTGACTTGGGGTTCAGCTGCAGATTCGCACCGCAGCAGGGTTCGAGTTCCCGAAGGGGAAGGCAGTGTGTGCACATCCCCTGAAGCGACCAGTGGCTGTTTCTTGTACTTTCACAGGTCATCCCTGGGAAGATGATTCCACCTTCTCCGTTACCACCAAGCTGGATGGGAGTTTGAGCAACCTGACCTAATGAAAGATGTTCCTGCTCATGGGAGGCGTGGCGTTGGACTAGATGATCTGTAAGGCGCGTTCCAACCCAAAGTACTCTATCATTCTATGAGCCAGTGTGGACTGCACTGGGTGATGAATGCTGGCTCCTCACGTTATGAATGAGTACATTTTGCAAAAGTTCGACACCATTGGGGTTTAGCAGAGGAGGGAAATTCAGACAGGTGTCACTAGTGCAGGGTGTGCAATGTGCAATAAGTGACACCAGCAGTGTCTTTCCCCCACCGTTTCTCCAGCCGGATTGCCGTGGGCTGTCCTGCCCTCTAGTGCCTGCAGCGCCAGCTCCCTCTGGCCTCTGCGCTCCCCCCTGCCCGCACACACCCAGGAGCTGCAGACTCCCATGCATGCCCCGTGGGTGCAGAGCTGTCCACGCTGCGGCCCTACCTGCCTGCCGGGAACAGCTGCTGCTGGGAACAGACAACTAACTACACGTGGCAGTGAAGGCACATTTTGTCAGTGATGTCTGGTACTGCTTCCAGTAAACTGGCAGGAAAGGAGGATTAGAAAGAAAACCGACACTAGACTTCGTGCATAGCTCCAGCTCCTCACCTCCAGGAGGGACTCCAACAGAAGTTGCCGAGGAGGATTTTGCTCAGGCAGAAATTGCCAGGGGCAGGTAACTTTGAACCTGACAAGCCTGAGGAACAGCTGCTTTGGCTCTATTACCTGCTGAGATGTCCGTTCAAGTTTGTGAGGAAAGAAAAGACTAACATGAGTCAAAAGCAATTTATTTAATTGCTGTAGTAACGACCTTTCAAAATAAAGAAAGTAAGGAAATATTGTTCCAAGAACATTATCAAAGCACTTTGCAAAGGTTATTATGATGCTCTCAACATCCTTTTCATGACCTTCTAGCACAGGGTGTGGGACAGCATTACTTTTCAACCGTAAACCTCCCAGGTTTTTGATGGATTGGATTGTGTAAAAGGAGACAGAATTTCCCTGCCATTCATTGCACTAGTAACTTCTCCCTTGATTCTAGCAGCCTGAAGTCAGCAATTCCAGCATAAGGAAAACATGTTTTAATGCTCTACTGTTGCTTAGGTTCATCTTTCAGCATGGCTAGGGCACAATACCTGTAAATACATAGGAATTAATTCCTTATTTCTAAGCCATTGGTCTCCATTTACTTGATAACTTGCCTGTTTGTTACTCAGTTTCCAAATCTGCTGTTTCTTCTTGACCTTATTCTTCTGAGAAGAGGTGAAATCTGAAGGCTACTCCTCAGCAACAGGTTGGTTAGTGTCTTCTTTCTCTGCAACTGGTTGGTCAGCAGCATCTGCCTCACCAGACACCTGGGGAGCTGCATCTGTTGCTCTGGGCCCTTCAGCAGGCGCCTCTGTCTGAGCAGACAGAGGTGGATGGCTAAATTCATCTAAGCGTTTTTCAACCACCATACGAATCAAGGCTGAAACAGAGACAGATAGCCACCATTTACAAACATGGAGGAAAAACCCTAAAATTCGAGATTTTTTTTGTATATATTACTGACCTATAAATCCTTAAATAGGGAAGGAACCCTGAAATAACTCTAAAATTAAGGAATACCTCAGGACTGGAGCAAGACAATCATATCTGGTTAAAAACTTAAACAGATTTAACAAGAATATGATAGATATTCTCATCAATAGGAGGTGAGCCCTTGTTTTGATGAAAAATATTGGTCACCTCACTTGTCAGTCAACCACAGCCTGCCATCATCCTCCTTTCATGTAGGAGAAAAATCCATAGCTCTGGGAGCTTACACAAGCAAATTAAGAGACTTTCATGGCATACACATGGCAGTACACAAGACGGGCTTTTCTGTTCCCACTGGCACAATCAGGTGCACTACAGGGAACACTACAGCAGTGGTGGCCATGTAACACAGAGGAAGCAGAAGCTTTATAGCAGAAAAAAGAACTGCGTTCTTTAATCATTCTGTTCCTGACATATGTGTTGTATCTCCCAGCATTAACAAACCTCAAACAGTATAAAGCCAGAATAAAGTGGATAGTGCAGCATGACTGACACTTCCATTGTTTCAGCTGAAAATCATTTACCTAGTTGTATGTAGTAGTAGTTTTCCAATATTAAAACATGTTAATATAGTAAAAAAACCAAACCAACCAACAATCAAACACAAACAAACAAAACCCCCAGCACAAAAAGCCATGGGTACTTGGAGTTTTTCCTAAAATGACATTTCTTACCTTAACCCACAGTGACCATATAAATGTGACATTTGTTTTGACCAGCAAGAAAACAATCAAGAACATCAGGCAGCCCAGATTACATTCCAGGATTTGGTAACTTACAGTCAAGCATCATCCTTCCCAGAACCTTCTTCTGTAGTGTTTCTTCCACTTCTGACATCAGCCATGGAAGGAATTCTGTCTCAATATCTGTAAGAATTTAGCAGGAAGAAACAAAGGGAAAATGTCACTTTGTAAAGGATGACCAACAGGACTTGGTGGCTGTTTTTATTTGTTACGACAATTAACGGATGAACTCCCCCTGCCAAAAGGCACTTGCTCTGTAAGGGTCAGATGAAATCTCTCAGACGTTGCTTGGTTCCTTATCTCCAACCTCTCTTACTGAGGTTCATCAGCATTATAGACTCAGGGCAGAGTCCTCTCAACTGGAGTTATTTTCAGAGGTCTGGCACCCTTGAAGGGCTTAGCGCAGATGAGATACACAGTCATGTTCCAGCAAGATCCACATAACTATCCTGAACAAGTCAGGAGAATAACATTTCCTGCCTTGCTTTCCAAAGACATTTGGCTTCTGGTCTGCTGAAAGCATTTGTTCTCTCTGACTAAGGAGCTCTTACTTACCCATGTATTTCTCAAATGATACTATTTGTACACTGTGATCCCAAAGCCTGCCCTGGTTGCAAAACACACTCGGTTTCTGCATTGACCTCCTGATTTACTCTGAGAGAGTGTAACCATTCCCAAGCTGTGGTCTGTGCCCATGTGGAGACTGGTGAAGTGGGATGCAGCAAGGTAGCTCATAAGAAACGCTGCTGATTCTAAGGGCTTAGAAGTCACTGATATATAACTCCAAAATTATTTGCAGGGCCTAATTCTAATTGATTAATTCCTCCCTTGCTCTGATAATCATTAAAAAATATTCAGAATTACGTACTGATTTATCTGCTCTGTAAAAATACACGTACTTCAATTTCTCTCCTTCCCAATCCTAACCACCCATTTATTTCTCTGCAGTTTCAAAGTAGCTCTTCTCCTTGTCACACTGTCAGCTCTTGCTTATTCTCACTATTTGTACAAATGACCAATAATGTTTGTTTGTGTTAAAACTATGAGTGCAGCCACAAATGTAAATGAATAAAGTCTTATGACATTATTCTAAATAAGAGGACAATATGCTATGTTTCCTGGTTGTTTTGAGCTTTGTATTACTTTGCTCACATATTTAAAAGAAAAAACAAAACAAACCTCTTTCTATAGGGTCATAAAAAAATCCACTGTCATGAAGATTGTTGAAGACTGAGGGAATGAGATCAGCCAGGTAACGCTGAGCAAATGCCCGAGCTGCAATTTTCTCTGCAGTCTCTTTCTGTTTCCGCAGCTTTTCCAGGTGTTCAAGCCTGCGACGTTCCTGCCAAGGTAATTATGCCTGTAAAACTTAGATGCCCTTAGCTGTGACTCCTTTGATCTGAACACTGAAGAATTATCACAGTGTGTGTCTCATAATCAGCAAAGATAGTCACAAGTACAGATATTTATGATCTCTACCTGTTACTTGCAGCCTCTAACTTCCACTGAAATTCCTCACATGAAAGAGTGCTTGAAAGCAAGTTTGTGTTTAATCTATGGAGTATTAAAATATCCCCAAATTACGGGGAAACACATTTCTGTAGTATTCTTTTTCTGATTTTGGCAAGTCTGTAAAATAAGGGCATCGCAGCTGGCCAAATGAAGCCCTTCTCTGATGCCTTAGTACACATTAATCTCATGATTTTTTGCTTTATTATTGCAGATCAAGCTGGTTGTTGGCCTTGGAATGCAATGAAGTTGGATAAGTATTTCCCAAACTTTTCATCTTCCAATGTTATATCCTACTTCACGTACAAAAAGATTAAGATTCAAATTGGTTCAGGAAAACATTAGAAAACACAATTATACAAAGCTGATGAATAGTAAGTAATTAAGATTTGCCTTTTCTGTTTATTCCTATTTATTAAGTATTACTAATATAGCATAATGCTTGGCGATCTTGAGATGTATGTGTTCACACAGAGTAGTGTATGCATTGGGTGTGAAAGACTAGGAGGTGTCTCTCTTACTTCCAAGCACTCTATTTGTTTAGCAGTTATTATAACCAAGAGGCTTAAGAAACATCTACACCAGGTACAGAAGAAAACACTGTTGGTTTTGGCCTTTTGACCAGGTGTCCAACTACACCAAGTCACTCAAACATGACTGCTCCAAATTAACACAACAGTGTGGTGCTGTTGTATGAGAGCAAGTGGCAGAGTGCAGCAGTATGTCACCAAAATGCTTTAAGGTATATCAAAGCTGACAGGACCTTTTTGGGTATATCCAGTTTATATCACAGTCTGTCGTTCAGTACTGGAAATGTTCTTCTCCCTTCTGACAGCATTCAGACAGGCCTTGCCCTTAGGAAGTCCTACCTTCTCCTCCCTGATTCGCCTGTCCTGCTCTTCCAAGCGCTGCAATTCAGCAAACTCTGCATTACGCAGTTCTGCGAAGGCACGCTGATGTGACCACAGCTGGGCCAGCTCTTCTTCTTCCATGACTTCCAGCAAAGCCTGCTCAACTGTTTTCCCAACCAACACTTCCAGGATCGGCTTAACTTCAATGTCAAAGTCAAACAACTGAGGATGGGCATCAAGAGAAACAGAGATAAATGTCCCTTGATCATTATTACTCTTAACAAGGATTGGCAAGGAGAAAAGGAGGATGAACAAAGCCCTTGTACTGAAGTCAGGCTGGAGAAGTGCAGGTGGGGGACCAGTGTCAGCTAAGGCAGAGAGAATCATGAGTGCTGCTGGGGGCTAAGTGGTGACTGGGCTGGAGTGAGACACCACACACCCTCCCACAGCCCCTGCAGGGACTGCCAGGGAGAAGCTGAGCACCCACCTGGACCCTATTTCTGTGTTCCTAGCCCCTTCTTGGGTTGGACATATTTCACAGAAGAGAGCATTTCTCAACACTGTAGTTCTTAGCTGAAAGCAGCAGAACCAGTGCACATGGAGACACATCTTCCTTAATTTTGCACTTGACCTCAAAGCAGACATCGGTGAGTTGGGTTTGGGGGTTTTTTGCATGTTCTTTCTGTTTCTACTTCAATTTTGCATCAGAAATGTGTTTTGTATGGGAGACGTATTTTGACAGCACTTGTGAACCTGACTTTATACCTCTCCTTCTTCTATTTGTGTGGCCACATCTTTTCCTGTTTTGGCTGGTATGAAGAGTGGAGTGGGTGGTCTGTCCAAAAATTCATCTGTTTGACACTCTCCATCAACCTCTATTATCCGATCACTAATCTCTTCCAGATACAGTTCTAGAAACAAAAGCACAATGAATACTCAAAGTGGGATCCTTCTTATTTTCACTCTCAACTGTTTTTGATGACTCTACATTCTGAATTACATCCAAAGGATGCAATAAAATGTTTTCTATAAAGTTAAAAAAAAAGCCTTTCAAAACATAGGTCAGTTTGCTGCATAGGTCATCTGATGCTGTGTTCTCTGTAATGTCAGGTGCACTTCATGGAAGTGATTCCCAAAAGGGTAGCTCACCTTAAGCAGAAGTTTTAAAACCCTCAGTTTTAAGCATATATGAAATTTCTCTGATTATACAGAAAATGGAAAGAATAAATGAAGCAATCTTGACTAGTGTTCAAGAATGTACACTGAAAAACAGACCTTCTGGGGAAATGTCACTAGTCAGACAAGTTTAGAACTTCTAATTCCAGCATTCTATGATTTTAAACTTATCCCTGTGTGATTCTACCAACTTCATTACCAATTTAGCAAGTGAATATAGATCAGCAGGCTTTTGTTTTCCGACAGATATGAAAAAAATGCAGCCTTTTACCTGTCTGCACGGAAACGTGTTCCCTGCCCTCCACAGGCTCTGGCGTTCCTGGTTGAATTTGCTCTTGTAGAACTTTTCTGGCCTGTACTTGTTTCTGTGCTCTACTCTGCCTTTTAACCTCATGGGTACTGGGCTGGGTACTCTGATCAGGGGTGAAGAAAAAAAAGAAGCAAAAAAACCCCCACAAAACAGAATACACTTTGTACTTGAAAATGATACTCAATTGCCTCTGCAGAAAAATGAAGGTTGCTCTTTGATTTTAATGCTAGCTATCTAGTATTCTGGATTTACTTTCCTGGGTCCTGGCCCTAAATTTTCTGTTGACTTAAAGACTATATGGCATGAAATGAGTAAGTTATGCTAGCTGCCTACAGGCACATAATGGCATCTCACACTAAGAGTAATTAATCAATTAATTTGTTATTTGAAAGTGAATATTGTACACAGAACTTTGTTAGATAAAGTATATTAAAACGGTATGTTTTCAAATTTTGAGAGGTCAAATGGACTTATGTCCAATTATCATATTATGAACAGAATTGTTTGCTAGATAAAAATTATAGGACCAATTATTGCTGATGAAACAAAAGAAACTCATAGTAACTTTTAAATTCAGTACACTACTTATGGATTAAGATAAACACCAGTTTTGAACTTCTTAAACAAAACTTACAACTTATATAAAATTCAGTCTAAGGAATGGCTACTGAACAACACAACGCTATTTCCAAACAGTAGCTTTTAAAAATAGAATGCTTTAAATTCATATATGATCAAATTATCTACGTAGAAATATTCTCTGAAAACAAAGTATCACATTTGGTACTCTGAGCAACCTGGACCAGTGGAAGATGTCCCTGCCCATGGAACTAGATGATCTTTAAGGTCCCTTTCAACCCAAACCATTCTAAGATTCTATGATTTGCTATTATATCAGGATATAGCAGTAATACAAACAAAATACTTTGCTATCCTCACAAGCTTTTGCGTACAGCTGGACTATTTAGCTCTGCTTCTGTGGTAGGACAAACCAAAGTCTACCCCACGACTCAGTTTCCCAAGAGCTGCATTTCTTCCTGATGACACATTGCATATGATAACAGATTATCGAGTAATGACTTGTGCTCAGGACCATTAGAAAGAACTCTAAAGTTCAGGACTCTAAAGAAACGGAAAAGGAAAATAAAGGAATCAAGTACTAAATGGCGGCGGGGGGGGAGGGAAATCAGAAGTACAGAAGTGCTTTAAAGAAGAGCTGGAAACAGTCACAGGCTAGTGTTAACTGGAAAGCCTGTGACTACGTGAAACACTGAAAGCAAAATTACAGCTTCGGTAGTTACAATTATAGATGAGGAACAGCTTTGCTGCCCTACCTATGACTTTCCAACAAAACTGTAGCATGATGAACTTTAGAGAAGGCCCATACCTGCTGCGGGGGGCGAACGGACAGAACATTTCCGCGCACCACTCTCGGGTCGACCATGATGTTGCCGTAGCGCACCGGGCCCTTCTCCCTGCGACACAGCACACACAGCGCCGGTTGTGGCTCCGCCAGCCGGGCACGGCTCCGTGCCGCGGGCGTGCGGTTTCTCCCCGGCCGGCGGGGGCTGCGCTCGCCGGGAAGGGCGGACAGGGAGCTGGGCCGAGGGAAGAGGCGCGGAAGGCAGCGAAGTAGCGGCCCGGGGCGGGCGGCGCGGCCCGCCGGACACCTGCACTCACGTCTCGGCGGCATTGGACTGCTCTCGGTACTTGGGGCGGGGCGGCAGGGAGCGGGGCTGGCTGCTGAAGCTGTAGGGCACGTCGGCGGCCATGGTCACCTCGGACGCTCGGACGGGCACCATGGTGGGCTCCGTGCGGCGGCTCCGGCTCCGTGCGGGGCGGGCGCGCCTGAGGGAGCGGTAACGGCGTCCGTCTCCCGGGCAACGCGCGGCGCATGCGCGGGCGGGAGGCCGCGGGCAGCTCGGGGGTCAGGGAATGGCTCGGCCTGGGAGGCACCTTAAGGATCATCCACGGGAAGGGACACCTCTTACTACACCAGGGTCCTCAATGCCCCATCCAGCCCGACCTCGAGCACTTTCAGGGTGGGGAATTCACAGCCTCTCTGGGCAACCTGCTACAGTGCCTCACCACCCTCCCAGCAAACGATGTCTTCTTAATATCTAACCTAAATCTACCCTCTTCCAGTTTGAGTGCATTCCCCCTTGTCCTGTCACTGCATGCCCTTGTAATAAACCCCTCTCCAGTTCTGTTGTTGGCTCTCCGGCGCTAGAACGCCGCGGTCAGGTCATGCCGGAGCCCTGCCTTTGCTGTGCGCGGCCTTCTCCCTCACGGAGCTGTTCCTGCCGGGATGGAGTCTCGGGACGTGGCGGTCGGCCGGGCCCTGGGAAAGCATCCCCGTAACGCGCAGCGGGTTCGTGCCTGACAGCGCTGCGGGGCCCGCCCCGGCCGCGGCAATAAGAGCGTCGGACCGCGAGGTGTCACCGTCCTCCCGCCGCCTCCGGACAAACCCCCCAGGGACTCGCGGCTTTCCAGGGGAAACGCAAGGTGGCCTAACCCGATCTGCACCGGCACTAGAGTGCCAAGGTTGGCTGGGGAGTCGCCAAACACTGTTGGATGGGGGACTGGTGGCTCAAGTGCTGGTGTCCTGGAAGTACCAGCTCGAACAGCTGCACTCCAAATTTGTGTTTTCCACACAAGCTGGGGATTTGGATACTGTACAGGTGTCCTGTGATGACAGAGAGAAGATGAGGTGAGTCCTCAGTATGCTGTCCCACCCGTGGTGAGCTGTGCTCCCTGCCAGGACAAATTATGAAGATGTGTTTTCAGCTTCTGTGAAAATTTTCCATTAAGAGAAACATAAAAGCACTGAAGGGTTACTGATACAGTGATAAACTTTTTTTAACCTATGTGGGTAGGGATACACCTTGATTCTTTTAGCAAGACTTAGCATATAAAATAGCCCATGCCCTTTGTTTCTGAAACCTTTGCTTTAAATGTAATTCACATGTGAAATTCTATTTATTTCAGCTCAGTTCTATTACTGCTGTAGATATCTGTGCTCCACTGCAGCCCCAAGTAGACCCAGACAAAAACCCACAAATAGAAAATACTTCACAGAAGGCCTCAAAGCCATAGGCAAAGCTGTGGAGCAGGACACACTGTTTGAAAAACAAGGTAAAAAACCCTACCCCAAACTAATAAAAAAACAAAACCAAAAACAAAAACCAAAAAAAACCCCAAAATCAAAAACAAAACCAAAAACAACAACAACAAAAAAAAACCCTACCAAAAAGCCAAGTGTGGGAGGCAAGGGGACAAAAAGAATGTTTTTGTAATTCATTATTGGGCAGCTTGCAGAGTCAATAGGGGGATGGGAATTGTGTTGACTACACTGTTGCTATCTGGGTGGTGGGACAAGTGGACATGGGCCTGCAAAAGTACAGTTGCAAGTGTTACTGGGGTGGGAGGGGAGAGCAGTCCTTCGATATTTGCTTGTGTCTGGGCAAGTAAAGTTAGTGAATGGGTTCTCAGTCCAGCCAAGCCAGAGCAGTATGAAATTAAATTTGACCAGAACCAATACAATCCTTTGATTTTGGAGACCTGACTCATGTTTCCCGAAATAAGTTTGGCTATATAGTTGCCTATACTGCTTTTAGACTGGGGACTTGAAATCTGGGTAGAACTTTCCAGGATTTCTGGGGATCTGGTGTTTCTCTTTACATGAAACACAGCTGCATCATAGCCTTAAAAATGTCAGCTTATACCTGTCCAGAGGGCACTTGCTGAACAGCCCTAGAAATTTGTTTAGAATGGACTGGATAGGAAGACAACGAGAAGACAACCTGTAACCACTGGAGCAAGGATTTCTGAGGAGCTGCCTGTTACGTATTGCCCACAAATTTTGTGAAGATGAAGGTGTTGCATCACTGGTTCATCTTGTTAATCTGTTGTCTCACTTTTTACAATCATTTCTCATTCACCTAATATGTTCACTGGTTGAATGGCAGCGACTCTCTTCCTTGTCTCTGTGAAACACTGCTACCTCCTGAGTTACCAGTTCAGTGCAAAGGTCTCTGCAGGTTTATAAGTGACAAAGCTATGTGCAGAAAAATCCTCAGCTTTTCTCCCTTGCCCCCTTTTATGTTGGTTGGGGTTTTTTTTCTTTTTTCATAAAAATACCTGGTCAGTTCTAGAACATTTTGTGTCATCGCAAGACTGAGTGGAGCAGGATCCAAAAATGCATTGATTGTAATCAGATGGCTGCTGTGAGTTGCTCTCTGGATCTTACAGTAGCAATGGCTGTTTCACATATTCTTTGGAGGATTTTTTTGGACCTGCACAGTATCAGTGCAGAGGTACTGCCCAGGAAATGGGCCTACCTAGCAAGCAATGAATCAGCCCATATCCGATATGGCAGCTAACAAAGGTCTTTTGAAGTGCCTTCAACTGACTTGAAAGCTGCAGAACAAGGGCTTTATCTCCTTCCAGGTTTGCTGTGGGTCTGTTAAAAGGCCTTGAACATGCTTGGTTCTTTGTTTGTTTCCATGAAAATTTCCTGGCATTGCAGCGTGCCTTATGGCATCTCCTTGGCTTTCTTTTTTTGGATGCAAAACAAGTTTATTCACAGCAAAGAATATGTGAAGGTGTCAGTGTGTAGTAAGAGAAGATGTACACCCACTATTTCCTGCAGCACTTGGGATGTATCTGTAACTAGTGAATGACACCTTGAAATACAATATAAGGGATTTACAGTGCTGAGCCTGGGTCTTCCTAAGGCCCTAGCTTGGATGTTGCTAGATTGGGAGGCTTTGTGTCACAGTGCGCTACACAATACCATGCTGAACACACTAGGTGAGTCCAGTTTCCACCATCTTGACTTTCTGCAGCATTCCATAATTAAGAAAGCAAGGAGGTTTATGGATCTAGGCAATACTTAATTGTCAAAGAAGGACAGGGAGGGGCATAATGCTTTCCTAGAGCATTGTCTTCTGTCTGGAGGAGGACTATGGCTGCTTATAAAATCACAGGAATGCCTCCCTGGTGTAACACTGTGTAATTAAATGAAATTTGGGTTAGACTTGCTTCTTCATGGTCCTGAGGTGTAATTTAATCTGTGATTCTTATCCCCTTGAGCCTATAGTTAAAAGCATGGATCTCCCAATCTTGGAACTCTATTTGAGGCCAAAATGCCATTGTTTTCAAGTAGACATTAAAGAATCACAGAGCAATCTAGACTGAAAAGGTCTCTGAAGGTCTCTAGTGTAACTCTCTTGCCTAAGCCAGAACAAATTCAAAGATAGATCAAATTGGTCAGGGCCTTCTCCTGCCAGCTTTTGAAAATCTCCAGGAATGGAGATGCTTAGAGTAGCCTTGAAAATCCCTGAAGTCATCATGCTGATGCTAATCAATGCCTTGAGATGTCTGATCGAAATACAAAAAAACCACAGAACAAACATGAATAGTTATCAGTGTGACTGCAAAGTTGAAAGAATCACAGAGCCCAAGTGAGGTGCATATGTACTATTTGTCCTGATGCTGTGAGAGAACAATTAATAGAAGTGCCCTGAAACCTATTTCGACTCACTGCAGTGACGTGATCCAAGAGAATTAGCGATACTGTGTCAGTGTTGTATCACTGGTGTCTGCAGATGGTGTCTTTGCAGGTTCATGGGTGCTGGCCTCAGTGCATCAGAGATAAACAGGCCTGGTCCTAACAGGGAGATACTTAGCTTTAAAAAATATAACGTGCCAACCTGGGAGTTTTGACAGATGAGAGACATAGAAGGAAAAATAAATACCGAAGCTAAACTTGAGTTTCTGCTGGGGACATAAATATTTTTTTAATAAAGGTTGTTAATTATGATATGTAATCATTAGTAGAAAAAAATAGAGATCCTATCACTCATGTCTTCAACCCAAATTATTAAACTTCCTTTTCTGTGTGGGAGTACAGCTTCCTCTTGACTCCAGTTCTGAGTTTGTGGGGTTGGGCAGGGCTGGAAAGTTTCGGTTCTCAAGACCTTAATTTCTCCAACAGCTAGTGAAAAATCAGAATTTATTAATCGTTATTTCCAGCCAAAATCCACAATGCTGTTTCCACCTACCACTTCACCTCTGACTCTCAGCACCATTTTCCCTAGGTTTCCTTCACTCCATGTTCCCCATAAGCTTTGTTTTTCAGTGATACAAGCCTGCTCTTGGGGCTACATTCTTGCCTTTTGCCACCATGTGCTTTCAGAGACAGGGACTAGAAAAAATTATGGAGGGGTGATAAAGCACCTTAGAGGGTGGAGCACACTGAATTTTAAACTATCATTCATTACACTGCCAAATGGAAAATCAATTGTTGGTGACCTTCCTATTTAAGCTCAAATAGACTGTGTGCTGCTATCCTGCTCCAGCTCCTTCTTACCTCTCTGTGCCTTCAACAGGGCTCTCCCACTCCATCTTTTTGCCCCAGGAAACTCTGCCTTATTTTCCATCTCCCTGTATTGAAGGCAGTTGTTCAACTGCACTAAACTTGCAGAGTAAGAAACAAGACTGATCTGCTTCTGTTGCTCCTTCACTTTAGTCTTGGTGTTTGTCCATCTTGATATAAATTGCCCTTTATCACATCTCTGGGAAGCAGATCAGTATCACCTGTGCTTAATTTGAAATAAACTCCACAGTCCAAAAACTGCACTGGGTAGGAGGCCTTTTGAAAAAGGCAGACCCAGTTGCTGAACACCCTAACTACAAGTCTCTGGTCTTTATCTCAAGATCATCCTCCCTGATGACCTATGGAGGACTAGTGGCTGCTCTGCTCTTTCTCACACTCAAGGACTTCTCAAATGCCATGTCTTCTGTCTGTAGCTCACAAGATGGGTGTGCATCTCTGTGTTGTATTGTGTAGCATTGTGTACTCCTGGTCAGTGAATTGCAGGCACAGCTGCACAGGTGGACTTGCTGTGTGAAGTCATAGCCTTATGCTGGAGAGAGAATTGCATGGCCCAAGACTGTGCAGCAAGCATGTTGAAGAACAGAAAAATCCCTACTCTCTATTGTAAGAGCATCTTCTTTGATCACCTGACTTAGAAACTGCTTGGATTTGGCTTTAATTTTTTTTTTAATTTTAAATACACTTTTATAATTTTCAGCATAGCCTGTGAGATACTGAAGGTGCGGGGTTTGAATATGGACTGTTGCATCTGTTGAGGAAGTTCGTGGGAGGTTTGTGAGCTGTAGGAAGGAAGAGTTTTGAGCAGCCGTTGGATCAGTTCTGTAAATAGACTTGTTGCCTGAAGAGAAGGTTTTGTTTAGAATGAGTGAAACCCTTCATATAAACCTTTTCATATTATTACCTAGCAGAGGAAGTAGAGCTCAACGGCGTCAACCGTGTTTAGAATTTCTGAACCATTATTCAGGCTTATGTGCTGACACCTCAGGTTAGAAACAGAAAATAATCTGTGGTTTTCTCTCCCTTTGTAGAAGAACAGGTAGAATTTGGAATGAGTTTCACTCAGAAGTGAGATTTAAATTGATGTATTTATCACAGTTAATGGTAAAGACTGATTAAAACAATAAAAGCGATGTATTTATAGAAAAAAATATTATTAGATAATTAGCATTTCTGAATAACAGAGGGGCAGAAAAAACAATTGTTTACCTAGCATCTAAAGAGACCTGCAGACAGCTATGTATATGATAGTCAGCTGTCCACATGAGGATTATATTATTTCTCCAAAAGTGGTTGCCCTTTTCCCATGGATCTTTCTCTCTATCATTGTCAGGCTTTTTAAAATTGCTCCATCTTCTGAATTTTTAGCTTTCAGAAGATACTCTGAAGTTTTCACTCTGTTCTGATGACACATGTGATAAGGACTGACTGCTAACAAAATTCAGAGAAAAATGTAACCAGAATGCCTACCCGAGGTGGATTTCCTTTTCCTGTAGTCAGAAATTGTCCTCCTGGAAATACACAATAGCCACGCTATCTGTGGTCTGACTCATGCTACCAGAGTAGCATCATGTTCTTATTTGTTCAGAGTTCACCCCTGTGATAGCCGAGTGGCCTCACTGTGATAAAAAGTAATATTCTCTTCTCAGGTTAAGAGACCTGCCTGGGTATGATGGGAAGCTGAAATTGTCACTTGCATTTTATGAACAAGGAATGAGTCAACCTGGGTGATGCCTTAGGAGAAAAAGACATCATGGGAATAACCTGGTGTGGTGCTGTAGCAAACCACCTGGTCTCCTGTGGTGTATCAGCACCAAAACCAGAACAGGCAGTACAGAAATAAGAACTCTAATTCCTAGATAAAAAACAACACAGATGGGGTTTTTATCAGCTGTGATACTTCTTCATGCTGTAATTGGAGACATTCGATAGCAATTGAATGGGAACATCATGTAAAAACCATCTGTGTAGAACTCCCTACAGTATGTAACTGAGCTATGAAGCAATAATTTTATTACTAACTTTTAACATCAGTATTAGCTTTTTAACATTAAAGTATACATAACCTAAGCAGAATCCCCAAACTATCTGTTTTGGCTTTAGTGTTACAAGAAATTACAGATCTAGTTCTAAGGAAAAGGTTGAAGAGATACAATCCCATTGCAAAAAACCCTCCAAAGTTCTTGGCTTTATTGTAAGTGTCAGAATTGTGGAGCACAGTCACATCCTACAGAGTGGTTCAGTCTCAAAAGCAACAGAGTTCTGGGTGACCAACAGAATGCTCTCTTCCCTAATACTGTCTGTCAATGCAGGGTATGCAGTCTTGTCCACCAGTTACATGATGTCCAAAGAAGGTTTGAAATCCTATTTCATCAAACTGGATAAAATATAAGGAACTCTGAAGAACCAAATGCACACACACAAAAGGAAAACCCAGCTGTCTGTGTTGTGAAGAGGTAAATGTGAAATACAAAGTGTGGGCAACAAGGTTGGTGTAATTCCATCCACTAATATTTTTGCCATGGGTTTGTACCAGCAAACATTACATCAGTGTTGCATCTTGTGCCTGGGGTACGCAGGTAGCAATCATGGAAGGAAAATACAGAAGATCTTAGGTAGAGCAGCAATGCTGTTCTGTGACTGTGTCCAGTGAAGGGCTTTCTTGGGTTATGTTGAGGCAGCTATCACAGAAAGTGACCATGGCAGTAACAATTCTCTTGGGCATCATTGCTAAGTGGCTAGAAGTTGTTCTTCCTCAGGTGTGAATTCATTATCTCTTTAGTTTTCACAGTTCCCAGAAATAAATATTCTTCAGATAATAGCTTTGAGAAGTCAGGTGAGAAGGCTTCTTCCCCAAGACTTTGCTTACAGAGGCAGAAAAAATTTACTGACAACGCCTTTTCTCAGAGAACATGAGCAAATTACTGAAAATATCCCTTACATCATAGCTTGTGCATTGCTTTCATGAGGCATAGGGAAAATGGCTTACTTTGATTCATTATTTCACTTTAACCTAGCTCCAAATCTTCCATCATAGCTGACAGTCTGTATTTCTACACAAGAGGTGTGCAGACTGCTTGCTGAAATCCCAAAAATTCAGGGACCTCTGTCCATGCAAGGTTCATCCAGAGACTTTCCATAGTTACAGCTGTGAATTGAGGCCATCACTGGACTTTATGAATTCTGTATTTTTTATCTTGTAGCTTGCAGAGAGTTTCCTTCTCTTATTCTGATTCTCTGTATTTGCAGAGACTAAAACAAGATGGGGCGTGTGGGTGGGACTGAGACTAGATGAGTTTTGATGGGGCTTATTGCAATAACAACCGGTGCAGGTAAGACAGGAAAATGTGGAAGAATTGGAAGGGGAAAACTGAAACTGGCTGACTGAGAGAAGTGGGTCCAGGGATGGAGAGGAAATGAAATTGGGAGTGCAAGTCAAAGGTTGGGGCTTGTTCAATTAACAGAGAAATAGCTGGATGTGGTCAGGAATGGAGGCTGGGAATGGAGAGGGAATGAAAATGAGGCAGAGATAAGAAGCCAGGGGTGGCGAAGATAAACGTCTGAGTCAGAGTTTTCTACGGTGGGATGGGGCAGAAAGCACCAAACTCTGGAGGGGGCAATAAGGAGGGCCTACACCTGCTCAAGAAGGCTTATTTTTAAGGTTTAGATGGTGCCTAAAAGAAGGCTTAGATGGTGCCTAAAATACCAAGTGTTACTGTTTCTCTGATGGCAGTAAAAATGTCAGCCCTGTATTATAGAGACCTACATTCAAGGTATCTAAATGTAGCATGTAAGTGTGAGGTGGGAGTCTAAGCTTACACCACAGTCAGAGAAGAATTTGGGGGGATTTTGCAGCCTAAATATCTTGAATTTTATCCACTTTTGATGCCTTAGATAATTCCTATGGTCCTAAGATATCTAAATGACTTGAAGGGACACCTTCTTTCAGACACCTGTGTTCTAGATGCACTCAACTCAGCCCCAGAAATCCAGAGAAATGAGACACAGAGAGCCTATGCCTCATTTTCTGCAGACTGTGCAGAAGATGAGGCACAGGCTTACATATATGGTTGCATACAGATAAAGAAATATGTGTGTCTACATCTGCAGTCTGCACCTGAGTGTTTGAATGCCTTGCAGTCTGAATGTTTGTAAAACCTGCAGGCATGATGTTTCTCTCAGTCTTCACTAATGTTTGGACATAGAGTTAATAACAACATCCCTTTTCCTTAAGTTGCCATCCTAATTCAAGCAGCAGGGGACAAGTTTGCAACTTCCTGATGCACAACATGGTTAAGGAAGGAGGTACTCCATGAGGACCTCCTTTGTCCTTCTATTTGCTCTTTCAAATCCTAGCAAATGAGATATAGCTATATATCCAAAACCTGGATGCCTGCTAGGCAAACTGTACTGGGGAATGCCAGAATTAAAATTTTCTCCTTTGCTGCACAACCTCTGTTCCTTACCGGTGCAGGTGCATCCTGTGGGGAAGAACAGAGTCCACCATGTGTTTGAAGACTACAGCAGGATGCAAATACAGGGAACTGAATTCAAGCTGCATCAGCACCCTTAATTCCAGCATTGCCTTACAAGGCAATGACTTGGATTTTCTTCTTTAATATTGTTTTTTTTCCCTCTTCCAGTCCTACCTCCAAACTCATGTTTGGAGTGTCTTCATGAAATTTAATTAGAAAATTGTGTGTGTGAAGCAAGTGGTACAATACTGATGATGGAGAAACTTGTGAAGAGTGGAGAGGCTGACTGTCATCATTCAACTCTCCTATGAAAATCCATCTCCAGTTGACCCAGTTGTAAATGGGTGTTCGATCTTTCTGGCTGAGGAATCAAAGGCAGCTTTGGCAAGGCACTTGTAAAACAGATAATCCACTTGTTGGATATAGCAGTTAAAGGGCCTTACTCTCGGAGTCCAGGCTAGTTGAGCTGGATCTTGGAATGTGGTAGGGTGGACTGGTAGTATGATGAAGTGATTTTCTGAGCCAAAGGCAGATAAGTAAGTTCTAAAGCATAATTCTCAACTTCCTGTGTCATTCTAGTCTTTTGAGGTCTCTTATCTGCCTGTATAGAAGAAAAATCACTTCTGCGGAGACATGACATGAAAATAATGCTGACTCAACAGTCAAGTCTGAAGGGATGAAAGAAGTCAAAAGTTTTCTGTCAGCGAGGAGGTACATATCTTTTGGGGTCTGTTTGCATTCAGATTTTCTTTAATCATGGTGTTTCCTGGACCTGAAGAAATGCAAGAGCAGGGTGAGGGGGGACTAGACCACTCTTTTATACAACTCATTCACCTTAGCCCTTTTTTGTTAACAATGTGTAGAACTTCCCTCTCTTCTTTTTTTCTCCAACAATTGAAAATGATCTTTTCCAAATGGTCTTTCTTATCCAGGAGCTGGAAGATTTAGACTCATTTATACTGAATATTTAAGCCCAGGTAAGCTTTCTGAGTGGGACTGTTGTATGTGCCTTAGGACACCTTAGACGTAAGGAAAGACTTTCCTCATCTCTGGTGAAGTGTCCGTGCTTATTCACTCTAGGTTTTCTGGTGTGGTTACAGGGCAGGAATCTTCTTGGGAGAATTAGTTTTCTCAGTCAAAAAAGAATGATGGAACTGTACTGGGTTTTGATCACATTTTCAGGTTCATGTTTTCTGTTTTGTGGCTTCTGATCCTTTTCATTGCACATGGACTCTCTCTTCATACTTGTTCTGCCACAAGGGTAAGATCCCTGTGTTTTTTACACAAGAAAAATATAATTCCACTTAACATAGAACAAGAGGCAATAGGCACAAATTAAAAGACAATCAAAGTCCATCTGAATGCAAGGAGACATTTTTTCCATGTGAGGCTGGCCAAACACAGGAATAGATTGCCCAGAGATGTTGCAGAGCCTCCATCTGTGGAAATATTCAAAAACAGTCTGGACATGATCCTGGGCAACCAGTTTTATCTGACCCTGCTTGGGCAGTGGGGTTGGACAGGAGGAGCTCAGGCCTCATTGGTTCTGTGACCCAGGAAATGCAGATTCTAGAAAAAGGTGAACACCTTTTGCATCAGAGCCCTCTCATTCAGCTTGCTTGCAAGCAGAGTGCCACTGTTCAGGTGGCCGAGAGAAGTGATGTTTTCTCTAGCTGCAGCCTACCAATATGGGCCTTCTCACATCATTTCTCCTGTCAGGTCAGGCACCCACCTTCCCTCTTCTCTGTGTCCTGGGAACACCTACACCTGGAAAACATCATTCCTGAGGCGATGGTGTGCCATTTTTAATGTGTTTCACTTTTGGAGCAGCATCACCTCTTTGCAGCTTAACTGCTGCTACGTGTCAGTATAAGTTGTTTTCCTGACAGAGAGGGATTTGTAGCCTGCAGCCTCTTACAATAGCAATGTTACTGCTGATCACTTACTTTGCTTCCTGCTACTCAGTTATGCCTCATCATTCAAGCAGACCTGCAGTACCTGTAGAATAGTATAAAAGTGGGTACAGTACATATAGGGCCTGGATCTTTTCAAAACAGACAATGGACAGTTAAGCATTCATGCAGAAAAATGTTTTATTGTAGTGAAGTTACACAGGAGAAAAAAGTCTACCTGCTCCTGCTCTAAGGCTATGCTGAGCCATAAAAGCACATTGCACTTCCAGTCATTTTTACAAGGTTATAAAGACACCACCTAGCATGTTCTTTTTTGTCTTTTTTTTGTCCTTTATTTTTCATCTTTTTTTTTTTTTTTCTTTTTAATGAACTTTAACTATTTAAAGCTGGAATCCAGAATATTTCCATGTAGGAGTTTTTGTTGTTTGGTTTTTTTTGTTCTCCTCATATAAGCAAACCTGAAGATCTTTCTTTCTTTCTTTCTTTCTTTCTTTCTTTCTTTCTTTCTTTCTTTCTTTCTTTCTTTCTTTCTTTCTTTCTTTCTTTTTCTTTTCTTTCTTTCTTTCCTTTCTTTCTTTCTTTCTCTCTTTCTCTCTTTCTCTCTTTCTCTCTTTCTTTCTCCCTTCCTCCCTTCCTCCCTTCCTCCCTTCCTCCCTTCCTTCCTGTCTCTCTCTGTCCAGTTTACTTAGCCTAAAAGTACCTCAGGACACATGAGGGTTACTTGATACATTCCCATAATGACCTCATAGGGGTCTAACCCCAGGCTCAGTGTACAACACTAATGCTGAGTAGTGGTCAGATCATTCTTATCACCAGCAAGCAGGAAGATGGGATGGCAGGTACAGGGGTTTTATGGAAGAGTGCTGAAGTGGCCTAGATGACAGAACAGCTCTTCCCCCATTAGGGTAACTGCTGGCCCATATTCAGTGCAGAAAATCAGCAAAGCACTGCATCAGCCTGGCACACATACACACACACACACATGACAAATGGTACAGGATCTGTGATCATACAGAAAACAGTAAGAAGGTGAGACAGGTTTTCACCTGCCAACCTTTTAATTGTCATTTCAGGAAAACAAATACAATGCTGTTTATCATCTGCTAACTACTCTTCCCACACAATAGGTTATGTACAGCATAACTAATTTACATTTTTACATAATGATACACAGGTCTTCGCCAGCAACAACTTGTGGCGAAAGGATGTGACATGTCAAGCTGACAGACACTTCAGAAAAAAAGTTCATGCAGAGCTAGCTTATTCTTTGTCTCTCGAAAGTAAAATCCTACAAATGATTAGCAAGATGTCTATTTTTACAATATTTATTTTGTACAGTGCAAAGAGGAAGGACAGGCTTTTTAAACGTAGGACTCCTTAGCATACTGGATCTGCTCTACCTCAAAAACTGGCTGGCTGCACCTCCGAGCCACATACTCGAGTTTGTTCTTTTGACAGGACTCAGACATGGCTCTCATCCGGTAGACTCCTGGGGTCACGGGTAAATTCACACGGGAGTTTACTCCTACAGTGATGCTGAAGGTTTCAGTTTCCATGTCAGAATCCTTTGTTGCAGAAACTCTGACACTGTGTAGATCCCTTAGATCCATATATGCTGTGTCCTGTGTACTGTGGCTGCATGGATGAGGCAGCAAAGCATCCTGGTTTGACACTGCTAATCTCAGAGTTTGAACCGTGAGATTGTGGGAGGGAATTTTCGTGGCCAGGCAATTTTTAACAGCCTCTTCATAAGAGGGTGGTCTTCCAGGGTTTTTCTGGTCTACCTCTCTGAACACTTCATCAACTGACCTGAGACGGGGCCTTTGCTGATACTCCACAGGCAATGGTTTGTCATCATTACGACTGTCCTCCTGGACAATTCTGCAGGAGAACTGATCTTCTTTCTTTGTGAAACTGTCCCTCTGAAAAAACATGGGTTTTCCAGGCCCCCAACTCTGGGTTTTTATTAGTGTTTTCCTGCTGTTTGCAAAAGAGAATGACATGGAGTGTTTTTTGATCTCTCTGCTGGGTGTACTGCAGTCTTCGGTGGCCTTGGTGGAAAAGGACTGAGGCCTATTTAAAAAGGTTTTTTTGGGACTAGAGGGTGAAACTACTGGGGAGCTGGTAAAAACTGAGCCATCAGAGCTCTCCAGGGAGCAACTGGAGGATGTTTTGGGTAGAGAGTCAGTTGATAATTGTGAAGGTAAGGTTGCAAGACATTCCTCCAGTGCCTCCATCCGTAGCTGTTTCTGCTGAACTGGAAAATTGTCCTCACTTTTGTTTAGCCTCTGTTTCCTTATGGTGTCATCAAGGCAGTTCTGGAAGGATAGGTCTGACTCTGAGTACCTCCTGTCCATTGTGCTGACGTCATTTCTGAAATTAGTCAGTGAAGGGGCAGAGATGTTTGCTGGATATTTTCTGCTCACAGTAGCACTTCTCCCTTTGGCCTGCTCCATCTCAGAGGTACAGGGGCTGCCTTCCGCTTCAGGATCTGGGCTGTCATAGGCAGAGTCATTCTGATGAGCTGCACAGAGTTGTTCTGTTGGGAGAAAGCAGACATCAGTTCTCACTGATCAGCTGAGGATGAAAGAACTACACAGACAGAGTTCAGAAGAGCGCTTCAACAGTTTTCAACCCTCTGTGCTTCCACAGATATATTTGCATATCAAATTCAATAATTTGGCCCAGCAGCCCCAGTCAGTGACACCCCCAGTCCATTCTCATACCTGTGGAGCTGTCTGTGTGCTCCGGTGACTCCTCAGCCAAGGCACAGGCAGGGAAGGCAATGTCCTCCTCAAATATTTCCGAGCAGTTGTTTATGAGGAATTCCACCAACACTGTCACCTGCACAGAGAAAAGAATCCATTTCAGTCAAGAGGGATGAAAATGTATTGAAGATTCTTTCCTGACTCTGCCTGCTGTCCCTCTAGGAAGGACAGCACGGAGCAGGGTGGCTTCTACAAAATCCTGCCTTAAAGTCCAAGAGTGAGTCCGCCATGGGAGATAAGGCCTGGTGTTGCAGACAAATGGATCTGCCCCAATACAGACAAAACACCATCAGCCACAGCCTTGGCCTCGATGCCCGAGGGCCCATGAGTGCCCCTTGCCCTCCCCATGCAAAGTCTGCAGGAGCTGTGACTTAGGGGGCTGCAGAGCAGCTGCTGCTTTTGCTCAGAGGAGGCGAGACAAGGGCCAGCCTGGCCCATCCCATCGCAGGCTGAGGGACATCTGAGCTGAGGGGTACCCCCAGTGTCCAGGGCTGCTGTTCTGCTCTGCTGCTGCAATGGCATTGGGATCCCTATGGATGGCTCTGAATTGGCCCAGAGGGAGCAGCTGCTTGGTGAGTTCAAGGCACCTTGTCATTCATCTCCTTCTGCGCTTCCAGAGGGAGCGTGTTGTCCGTCCCTGGGCTCAGCATATTTGGGCCAATGCAGATGGCCAGGTTGCTGGAGTCCATCCTGTTGGTCTCGGCATTTTGGCTGATGTGGTGGAGCAGAGACAGCAAGTGCTTGAGCAAGATGAGGTTTGGTCTCGGCAGCTTGTCAGCCACCCTGCAAGAACACAAACAAAATGTGACGTTAATTGATGGTGCAGTGGCCTCTGCTTCTTGATTTGAGCAAGTCTCAATTAAACTTAGAGCGACACCACTTCCTCCAGAAAGGGGCCTGTGTGTGCTCACTGTATCTTTCAGAAATCCCCAACTGCAGCTGAGTGTGTTATGAGACCTTGAATTACAGGGTCTAGACCAAAAGGCAGCATTGCAGCAGCCAATGTCCCGGAGTAGAAGGGATGACTTCAGGAGATGTCACTGGAGACATCCCACCACCTGTGGTTGTGCTGTGGGGCTTTCAAAGCACTCTCAGTCAGCCTCCACACCTACTGTTCCTAAACAGCAAAACACAGTGGTGGTCTCCATGTGCCTGACTTCACCCCCAGCAGATGCGAAGGCTCTGTGTCAGTGCCTGTCCCACAGCACCATGACTGCATTAGCTAAGGCACTGCAGCCTCTGCCCTCTTCCTGCATCAGTGGTTTCATAAAGCAATCTCAAGTAACTTCAGGAAGTGCTGCTGCTGGAGCCCTCTAAAGCAAACCCCTATGGAGCAATAGCAAGCTGATATAAATGACAGGCTTTTAAATGAGACTCTCGCTTTTGAAAGACATTGTTGGCCTCTACCAGCCACTCCATTATACTGGGGCTGGTTGCAAAATTTCCTGGTTGAAAAACTTACTCTTTCAATTCTTCAATTTTTTCTTGCTTGCTTGGCTTCTCTAGAGCTTGCATCCATTTCTCGTAGAGGTCAGCTGACAGGAGTTTGGAGGGAATATTTCGGAGAAAATCCTGCAAAGCCAAGAGATTTCAATGAAACTTTCACATTACCCCTGAGCACAGAGAGAGTATTACTGTCACCTGGGCTCTCTAGGAGGCAGGTTGACTTGAGCTACCTGAGCATCAGCACTGACAGAGCAATGCAATGCACAAGTGCACTTGCACTTGAGTAGTAACAGGACCTAGCTTTCAGTTGCTTTTTCTTCACCCATAAATCCCACTATTGCTCCCTGGGAGGATGCTGAGCAAGAGGACAAAGTGAGTTTTCTCTGGACATGTAGGAAATCAGTAGCCCAAGAAGTAGGACTGAAAATCAGATGGAAAAGGCCAAACTTTCCTAAGCCTGAAGCATTTAGTCTGGCTTTGTTCTGGCTTTAGCCAAGAGTCCCACCTAGGTCAGCTTGGAACATTGGATTGGGCCTGTGCATATTAGCAATGTCCTCCCACCAGTGTAGCTCAGAATTGCTCACCTTCAAAACCACTGCCAGCAGGTGCACAGATTTGCTTTTCAGATCAACACCCCCGCCTTTGTTTAGCTCCTCCTTCAACTCTTTTCGTGCTTTCTCATTGGCAGCTTTTCTGAATATCCCTTCAGTAGAAGGCCCTTTCATATACAGTATGGCTAGGAGATCCTGCAGGGAAAAAATCAGACAGGAATGGAAGAACGGTTACTTGGATGAAGGAAGTTAGCATGTGAGCATTTCTTTAGAAATAGAAGAAGAATTGTCTGGAGGTATACTGTATTCTGATTAGTTCAGTATTTAGTTCTTGCTCCAAGTACATTACATGGGAAATAGTCTTGATTTTCCCCTAATCTACCTTCTTTTTGAACTGATGAATTCCACTAACTGCAGTGCAGTCATCCTTGCTTACTTCCAGAAGGAAACAAGGAATGGTTTAAATCTTAGTTGACATACCCTCTCTCACAAGCCAGGGAAATGCTACTTAGAAGATATAAATAAATGCATGTCTATTGGGAAAGACAGTTCAGTAGAACTGTTACAAGACCATTTCTATCCAGAAGATATTGTTTAGGTATTTGTTTGTGGCAGTCCATAGCTGAACACTTGTTTTATGTGGAAATACAGAAATCCTTGGAAGTTTATGCTGCTGGAAATTTTATTTAAGTTACTTCTTTAAAATCAGATGTTTGTATGAAGAAGCAGATCTTTGATTCCTGGTCCTGAGTTCTCTACACTCTGATTTACTGAAAGTTGAGTGGGCTGGATAAAACCCTCAGACCTGACTCTTTCTACATCTGGGATGGGCCCTGAGATTATCAGGGGTGTGTGTGGAGGGGAAACACCAATATCATCTCCTGGGTGATGCAGTAGAAGTAGTGGGTATCCTGCCTCACACTGAAGTCAGAGGTATCACAGAATCATAGAATGGTTTGGGCTGAAAGAGACCTTAAAGATCATCTCATTCCAACCCCCTGCCAAGTGCCAAGCAGGGACACCTTCCACTAAACCCAGGTGCCCCAAGTTCTGTCCAACCCTGCTTGGAACACTTCTAGGGATGGGGCAGCCACAGCTTCTCGGGGTGACCTCACTGCCCTCACAGATGAGAATTCCTTCTCAATGTCCAATCTAACCCTGCTCTCTGTCAGTTTGAAGCCATTTCCCCCTTGTCCTGACACCCCAGGCCCTTGTAAAGAGTTCCTCTAAAACAGTACCTCCTTACCTGGACTGGCTGGGGCAGTGTGTCATCTTCCCCACAGATAAGTGCCAGAGGCTGGCCAAACAGAGTGATTTTGGCACCCAAGTCTAGCTGTCCTGAGGAATTTCTTTTGGTAAGGCTTCGTCTCAGAGTAAATGACTGTGATATCACCTTCTTTCTTTTCTTTGTTCCATCTGCTGCAAGTAAAAGGAAAACAAAAGATCCATTTAAAATTAAAAAAAAAACCAAAAAACCAGAGCACTATGTGGTTTTTCATCTGTGTGCAGTGCAGAGATGTATGTTGAAACAACTCAAACCAAACCGGGAGAAACTGAGAGACAACTAAATGGTTACTAGGGCAACAACTGCCTAAACTGTAAAACAGTGGCCATCCCGCTAAGGCCACCACCTTTCCGGTTTTGGGTTGGGTGTTTTTACATTCTAGTTACTGTTTCTTCTTAGAGAGTGGGAACATATAAGGCACAGAGATAACAACATTTATAGAGATTTTTGATATTGCAGTAGTTTCTGTGATAACTCTGAGGCAGATATACCACTCGGGCAGCTGGCAATGACAACAATTTTCACTACATGGTCTGACTGTGGTTTCACTACATGGTGCCCCAGCCTTAGGGCAAGAGTAGAAGTAGGGGCTCCTGCTTTTTGACCTCTTTCACAGCCTGAAATGAAAACATACGGCCCCAGCTCTGCCAGCTCTGGAGCCAGCTCTAATGACAATATCTCAAGAGCTAGTGCTTGCCCCCCGCCAGCCAGCCAGTAGAAGGTGACACTTGTTCCAGAGAATGGAAGCATCAGAGTAGGGCCTCACTGGCTTCAGGGTTAGAAATCTCTTAGCAAGGGTTTTGCATCTGCTTCATAAAGAAGAGGGCCAGGAATTTGAAGATGATAGTTGTATTGGCGTGGGGTGTGCCTTTTTTTTCCCTTTCACAAACAGTGAGAGAAGGAACCTTTTGAGAGAAAGCTTTCTAAAGGATTTGCCTTCTGCAAATTTGAAATAAATGCCATGCCTTCTACTCAAAAATGAATTTGTCTTACACAGATGAGAAGTTCTCAGGACTTCTCTTTGTGACTTAGCATAAGCTCTTGGTAGGTAGGGGTTAAAAAAATTTGAGAAAGTCACCTAACATTATAGTGTAATATAAAATATTTGCTTCTGATACTCCTGAAAACTGATCTGATATGATGGTCTGCTCCAAATCTGACCCTGCCCTGTTAATGGTCTGCTCTGGGTTGTTTACAGGTGCTGAGGTTTTGCATGGTGAGAAAAAACAAGTGCTGGTGTTGCTGCCAAGAGGGTTTATTTGCTCTGGTGTGCAACAGCTGGTAGCAGTACTCAGTACTCGCTTGCAGTGCCACACCTCAGTGGGGATGCTTGAGTGAAAAAGAAACACTCCCATTGCTACCAGGGAACACAATGAAACCTGGCTCTGAGGACCAGGGAATGGGAGTACAAGACCTCTGGCACTCAGCACTGTCACCTCTGCCACTGAGCATACAGGAAAGAAGTAATTTGTAAATTAGTGGCACTCCAGGGCTTAAGCCCTCTCCTGGATGGGGACTGTGGCTTGCTCTCAGGGAGGGGAAGCAGGCGGTTTTGGGTAGTTTTGCACAAGTTCCAGCTTGCAAGCATTATATAAGAAGGCAGTTCCTCAGTTTGTTTTTGAAACTCACCATTTGAGAGGCAAAGTCCATCTTCAGTATCTGCTGGGACTGACAGGGGACATTTCTTGGCATCAGCCTGCAAAAAGTATGTTAGGGTTACAGACCTGCCACAGCAGTGAGGGCCAGCAGCAAGCTGCTGCAGCTCCTCAGAAATCTGGGGAGGCTCTGGGGAATAACCAGACAAGCCCAACACCTGCTGAAGAGGTGCCTCGGCCAAGGACTGACACTGCCTTGCTGGCCGGTAGAGGGGTAAACCCTGCAGCCGGACACTCCAGTTGTGCCCGGCAGGTCACAACCTGTGCCCTTTCAGGCTGTGCTTTTGATCTAGAGAAGCCACAGCTGGACACAGTCTCCTTTTTTGTGTCCTCCCCTGGCACTGGAAATTTCCTCCCAAACTCCTCTGGGAAGGCTTTATGGCTTTGAAGCCTGCAAGATCCCTAAGCAAAGCTCCTCGTGAGCCAGGGGGATGCACGGACTGCCCACAGCAATGCTCTGCTCCCTCTGCTCAGTGCCGGCACAGAGCTGCCTTTGAAGAGCTTTGCCCGCTCCTGGGTGAGGGTAAGCAGCCAGCAGCTACTGGAGGAGTCACCCCCACTTTGCTAACGTATCTCATACCAGTACCCAAGAAGGATCCAAGAAAGTGTAAGGGCTGCTTACCTCTGTCTGGCACTCAATCAGACTCTCCATGTTCCCAGCATTTAGTGTCTTTGACTAGGCAAGAAAACAAAGACGCTGCGTGAGTAACTGAATACGATGGTTTAGAAATCAAAGTTTTTCAAAGTCACTATGTAGACAGAGCTGAAATAATTAAGATACTCACAGTATTACAGCTGCTTAACACTTTCATTAGGAGTTTGATTGGAGGAGCTCTGGACACTCTGGTTTCCTTCAGTCCTTTTGTTTGCCTGTTTGTTGAACAGGGAAGGGACAAAGAGTTTTGTAAAACTGCACCCTTCTTGGCTTTCTCCTCTGCAAGCCAATCTAGCGTGTATGATCCTGAAACAGCAAGATCTCCCACACAAGTAAACCATAAAGCCCTTCTCTGGAAGGGCATTCAGCCCTGCTGCCCTATCTGCCTCCTGATTAAAACAAAATAAATGCAGCTTTCCATTTTTAATCCTTGCAAAAAGTGAGCAAGTGGTAACAGCTTCGTATGGTCATTAATCTGCACACCCGAGGCTGAGCGACTCAGTCAGCCCTGCCCAGGAGCTATGCTTAGCAGTGGGTGCACCTGTCCCCCACCTATATTTTTATACATCTCTGTGCAGCTGCATCTGAAGCTCTCCGCTGACTTCAATCACAATGCCACAGATTTTATCAAAGGCTGTACTTACCCAAGAATTGAGTCCAGCCAGAGCTCCTTTACCTCCCGTGAACTGCAGAGGAAAGGAGAAACAGCATCACTCCCCACTGCTACTAATCCTTTGGACAGAGGCAGGCGACTAAACAGTGTATACCACGTGTGCTGCCTTATATATGCTGAAGAGGCAGGTGGAAATTCACAGGCAGGAAGAAGCATCATGGGGCAGGACCAAGACACTACGAAATTTCTGGCTTCCTCTTTCCTTTTAGAGAAGCTACCTTTTTTTTTTTTCTTTTTTCCCCTTTAAAGAAAAAAAAAAAAAAAGAAGCTCTGGTAGCTGTTATGGATGGAAAAGATGAGACACTTGGCAGGTAAAGGTTCCAGCTATCATCACTAGCATGAGGTGAGATGTGCAGAGGGGGCTGCAGTGTGGGCAGTTTCTCTTTACCATTAAAGGGCAGTGGGTACAGTCTGTCCTTTGACTGCTCAGAGACATTAGATTTGGCAGTTTAAAGGCCCACTGCCAGATCAAGTTACACTAAGAACAGTGAAAACAATGGGGAGCTGGAATAGATAAGATTCAGAGAAATGTTTCTGTATAATTTTTTTTAAAGCTAATTGCAACAGTTTATTGTCTACAAGCAGATGTAGAAACACATTTTGTCAGTGCTAAGTAGTTCTTGAGAATCTGTGCATGGGATTTCTATAGACAAAGTGGTGTTATGTAATAATTTAGTAATGTATGACAATATGTTATTAAAATGTGCTTAAAATATATCTTAATAAGATATATTTGTGTGTATATATTAAAATTTGATTCAGCTGAAGAGATAAAAAAAATCTAGGAAAAATCTACCTCTGCTCGACCTGTATCTTTCTGTTGCTGACTACCCCTCAACTTGAGCATATCAGCAATACAGCACTCACTCTACCAGGCCATTATGAAAATCCATTAAGGTTTGATGTTAAATTCATGATATTATTTCTATTGATTTATTGACTGAGGCAAATTACAACCATATCCTGGGTGCCAGTCTGATGATCTTGTGGAAAGGAGGAGTTAAGACTGAGAGTTGGGGTTGGGAATTCTTCAGTAGTGGATTTAATTGGAAAGCACACTTGTGAAACTTTTTGCTTCTTCCCTCATGCATTCTCCATTTCACTTGTGCAGAAGATGGGGCTGTCTTAGCACTGCTCTTTGCAGATGCACATAATGGCTGCATCTACTGCTGAATTCACCCTCAAAGCTGTTCTTTGTGTAACCACATCAGACCCGGCCAGTGTAGGACTGACCCTGTTTCAGCCAAACAGAAAGGTAATCTCTGTTTGGCTCTGGCAGAAATCCAAAGCACAAAATTCCCTTTTGGTTTGATAGAGATGTGTTCAGAAGAGCAAACGGAGACCTGCTCTGCTTTTGTTGGGGGAGTTGCTGTAGGTTACCTTTTAAGTCCTCCTGAGGCCCATCATTTCCATGCTCCTGTAGTGGCACTGGTCTGTAGACTTGTTTAGGGCTAAAACTTACAGCAATCTCAATCAATTAGTCTTCAGCCCTGTGCATTTACCAGTGATCTTTTACTCACTGCTCTGGTTTTTTGTTAATTATCAGTCCATGGCATTTGTAATTTCCCAACTAAATTCCACGGGCTGCTGCACATGCTTGCGGAAATATTGTCATCCTACATCACTTTGTCCTGAGAATGTCTTTTGAGGCTCCTTGGCAGCTGCGGAACCACTGCTGATAGTTTCAGTGGAATTGCTGAACAAGAAGCATTTACTTTTCATTACATCTGTTAAATGTATATCCAAACATATTTGTCTGTTAAATACTTCAGAGGAGACCTATGCAGTTCAATTCTGCCTTGCCCTCACTTCCAGCACTCAGATGTATTTCTGCACTCAGTTTGTTTCATGATTAAGACATAGGGTTTGATCTGGGAAATGTGTGACTTGTGAAGAAAATGTGAATTTAATGGGTGGTGATTAGCCAGGCCAGAAGCTTAGATTCCGGCACCAGCTGTACACAGGGCACTATGCTTTGGGTTTCCCAGGAGAAGATACAGTAATGGGTGGTGTATTGATAGCACATCACCACACTGTCCACTGGCACACACTGCTGTATCTCTATCCAATTAGTTCTCATCCATTAACAGTTATGGGGATATAATGGCCGTTATATGTGGCAGGTGTGTGTGTAGGCCCGCCTGCCCACATAAAAACAATTTTGGTTTTTTTTTACCCTCCTGATATCATTCTTTATTTAATAGCTCTTTTATGGTGTGTATTACAAACACTTAAATTGTGCCAAAATTACTTTATAGCAGCTTATTTTATCACAAATAAGCAAGCATCCTAAAATGCTGTCGTTTGGTAGAGTAATTGTATGGCAACACAGAGGGAATCTTGGCTGTTTTTCTGAAAAGCAGCAAGCAAGAACATGATGATTCCTGCCAAACACCACAGAGCTGTGTGCAGGCTTCCGGGGCTGCTCTCACACCTACCAGCCAGAGCAGCTTCACAGCTTCCCCATCAGCATGGAAAAGGTAACACAGATGTAGGGCCCAAAGCCAATCTCTGCCCTGAATATTAACAGAAAAGGCCTGTCATATGAGATGTTTACAAATTGAGTTCCCATATATGAACGACTTCTCTCCCTGAGGAGGCTGATTCCATCTCTACCTCCCAGTTCTGCTTTGCAGACTTGCAACCTTTGCTATGGTCTGCTCCTCCCTCAGTTTGGTACAGATCTTACACCACGATGCATCAGAGCAATGTGTTTGTTGTACCACTGCCCTGGGGCAAGGAGGACAGATGGCAGGTGGCTTGGGTACATGTGGAGCTGTTAGCAGGTGATGTGTTTCTCAAAACCCATCCCTGACTAAGTGAATGCACTGTTCTTCAAAGACACTGGATGTTTACACAAAGATCAGAGCTTGGGAGAGGGGCTGGATTTGCAAGGGTTTTGTAGGACTAGCCTGTGTAGAAGCCTCTTCCCCTGCTGTACACCAGGCTGCTTCCCTCAGTTCTGCTGAAATGTTTTACATTCACTGAAGAGAAAGCAGGAGCAGGGAGGTCCTGCAGAGCAGCCAAGCCTGGGTGGATCCAGCCCTCTTAAGGACTGGGTTTGCCCCTTGAGATGGGAAGCATTTTCCTTATAGAAGCCAGGACATCAGTTTGACACCTCTGCTTCCCACAGTCCCAGCCAGCCCCTTTCCCCTCCCAGACCATGGCTGCTTTTGTGGTCCATTCCCAAGCCCTCTGCCCAACAAGTGTTTGCAGAGAGGGCTTATAGCACTTGCTGCCACCATGGACCAAATGGTGATTTTCCCCTTTGTGTGAGCTCCAGTCAAGCTAGGCATTTTCTCCTCTTTTCTTCTTCTACACTTACACTGTGGGTCTATGGAGGACTCTAGACCATAGCAATGAAAGAGCAACATCAACTGGCATGAGAAAGAAGTCAGGAGTTGACAGTGACAAAAAGAACAAAAGAATAAATCTGCTGTGACTGGAGACTGTCTGTTTCCTTCTCTCCTTATAAAACCACAAATGGGAAAACCCCAGCCACAGCTCACTTTTGTTTATTTCTATTACTTTTGCAAATGTTTGACACCATGGTTTTTAGGAAGGAGGGAGTGTGTGAATGAATCCTGAAACTCTCCTTCACAATGTTACCATACCAGCACAGAGGCAGCAGGAGCATAGCTGTGAGAAGGGTACAGCAGAATGCGCCTGGAGCAAGGATCCTTTCAAGCCCATATAGAGCAGAAAGAGCCTTCATCAGTGCCTCTCCATGTGGAAAAGGGATTGCATTCCAGTGTTGTCTTCACTGCCACAGCTGCACTCTCCCCAGGGGACATTAGGAACATTTACCAAAATAAGGAAAGCAGTTGTGCCAAACTCAGAGAGCTGTTGGGTTGGTTGCTTTTTGGAAGGGAAAGCTCTGTACAATCTGTCCATGAACTCAAAGAACAAGGTGGCAAGTGGGTTCCTGGAAACAGGCCACATTTATAGATGCCTTCTGAAGGAAGCTCTGATTTCCTACCACTCTCCAGAGTGTGTTGTGGGATGCACAGGCACGGTTCAGGGTTTCATCACAGAAAAAAGGCCAGACAAACCTTTGATCAGACCAGTCCCTATTTCCTACCTGTAACAATTCAGAACAAGAACCATCAACCCAGCTGATGCTGAACTCCTACAGCTTTAGTCACATAGAGTCTGGGCTCATGCTAAATTTGCCTTTGGAAAGTGAAACACACTGATAGTTTTTCCAAGCTTTGTTCTGCTGATTTCTATCCTAAATTGGATATGAAGGTTAGATTGCACTGTGGGTTAGATTGCACCCCCATCATACACACTGTGCTACTACTGCACAGGAAAAAGTTACAAATCAAAAATAACCCTATAAATACAGCACAAGGTGTTTTCTAGACCCTTCCTGTGGCATCATTTTGATTGCATTTGCTCTGCAGTATAGTTTGTTTATTCTTTCGTGGGTGCTTCCCCCAAGACTAAGTTGGCAGCTCTAAAGATTCTTACTCACCATCAGGTGACTGGTTCCAGTGGGTGATTTTTTAGTTGTGGGGGCAAGTCCATATGGGCCATTTTTCCAAAGGGTCTGTACTGCTGCTTGGCTGTGTCTGCATTCAGCTTGCTATTGTATCTCTCTGGCACTTGGGAATTACTCATTCCTTGGGTTCCCCAAGGTGGCCAGCACAAAGTAATCAGGGAATTGAAGTTGCCTGTCATTTCTGACTGAGCAGATGCAGATCTAAACTTTTGCTTACTTACATAAAAATAGTAGAGAACATATGTAATTCAGTCTGAAATCTATTCTTTTCAAGATTCCTGGTTGAAGGTACTCAAACAATCTTGAAAACTAATATGCTTACTTTTTTTCTTACTGCAGCAGGTTTTTCACTTAATTTGCTTCTTTATGTTGTTCACTCATACATCAGAAACTGAGATGGGACTTTTTGCCAAGCTCATTTGCTGTCAGGGACAGATTATGCTTCTTACTGAATACAGAGAGGTGTGAATCTTGATTTTGCTTTTCAGGATTAATATAAATGTTTTCTTTTAGATTTTTTTTAAATGTAGGCTTGTATTTCTCTTGTTTCTGCACCTTCTGTTTTGCTTTGAATTTCAGTGTCAAAATGATCTCAGATCTCAAAATATGAATCGGGGAAACGAGACAGAACCTGGATTTGATATTGAATTCTAACTTGCATGTGATTTTCAGGCATAAGTCATCCCACTTTCACATAAAATATGGTCTGTAGACTGGCACTGGCCTAGGAGCCAGTCTGGAATAAGACCAAGAAAACCTGGCCCAAGTGCAGTTTGGGGTTTCATTGTACATGTGTCCCAGTGATACAAAAAGTAGAAAAGAAAGGCAGGCTCGGGAATGCCAGATCTTACCACTCCGCTGGTGGCATGGGAGCTGCTCCAGGCATTGCAAGTGCCATGAACACAGCTCAAGAGGAACAACCAGAAATAGCTAGATTTTGCCCATCATTTCTCTCCAGTTGGCTTCCTCCAAGCCCCAGGGGTATGATGGGAACACCCCCAAACTCTTCATCATTGTGTTGCCCTTGTGAGTTTGTCATTCATGTGTTGTACCTGCTTCCTAAGCAATAAGTACAACTGCCAGTAACCAGGTCCTCAACACCACTAAATTCATCAAGAATAGGAACTTTTATGACCACATATCTAGATTCCATTCACCAGGCAAAAGCAGTGTCAGGCTTTCCAGGGACAACTCTGCTAACTACAGCTGAACCCCTCTGATTATATTTGACCCCCCTTGCTTTGAGAGGGTTATTTGTTTTCATGTGCTGTCCTTATGCATGCACATCCACACACTGCAAAATAAAATGTTCTGTAAAGTTTTGGCCACCCATCAAAATCAAGATGATAAATTTGAAACAAACATCTCCATATTAGCTGGTGATTGCCATATTGTTGCTACTAGCAACAGCTGCCCTGTTAGTGTTTTATATAAACATTCCACTTCTGTACTGCTATCCTGTTTTAAAGCATGACTACCTTATGAGGATTTCTGAAAGCAAATGCTTCTCGTGGCACGGGCTCTGCCTCCTGCTGCAGGGCATCATGAGATCTCTGTGAGGAAGGGACATGCAGAGAGTGAAGGTGCACACAGGGCAGGCCAGGCTGGCCTCAGGCTCCAGCTCTGAGCAGCACAACTGGAGGGCACTGAGGGCTGCCACACCCAGAGCCAGGGCAGCCAGGTCCTCACCTTCACATTTGAAAAAGCATGGTGACACTTCCAGGCCAGGAAAAAGGGAGTAATTCGCACTCTGCAGGGCAAGCAGGAGAACTGGGATCTCTCCCTTGTGAGAGTGGGGTCAGAGGAAGAAAACATGATTTTGAGTTCAGCTATTTGACCCATTGCTGGAGAGGGCTCAGCTGGAAGGCCAGGCTGTTCCCTTGAGGCCTGCGTTCCTGCAAAGCTGGTCATTAATTTATGCTGCTGACATGCAAAGCAGGTACTGTTATGGTGCCTTTATTTATTCCACCTGTGTGTGCCTGCTCTGGACCCTGCATTTTCTTTCAGTCCTGCAGTCACTGCACAGAGATGACAGGAGTATATAGAGAAGGTACCCTGAGTGCCACAATGTCCATTTCCCTGTTCCCAGTCATGGTTGAGGCTTGAAAAGAAAAAATTGTTCTCCATTTCCACTTCCTTTTAAAGGTTTGTTTGTGCTTTGTTTGAGCCTTACCTTTTCTCCCACTTATCAGAGTATGTTTCTTTGGGATTTTTTTTCTCTGAAAACAGTTGTGTTCTTACAGTCACAAACTGCCTTACTCAGAAATAGCAAGAAAGTTTGTGAGGGGAGGATATATCTTTAACCAGGCCAAATAATACAGGTAAAAAACCCTTAGGTCTGAAATTAAATGTCTGTCTTCACTCTCAGGACACGTTGAGAAGAAATGCTCTGAATTTTACTAGATCCATTGATCAGTTACACAGTTACTCGTTAAGATAAGATTAGGTACCCCAGAAATACCTCAAGAAGGGTCTTTTCAAAGAGAGATGGAAGCCTCCTTTTTTTAGGCACCATAAGATCTAAAAATGCTAAGCCAAAAGATGTACCGTTCAGCAACTGCTGTAACATTTGTGTAAACCAAAGTCCATATTTGCTAGAGTCTTACTACTGCTTGTGCAACACTGTGAACCAATCTTTTCCTTGTGTAACTTAATTGAACTTAGTATTCAGAGAATAAACATGAACACTCATTGTCCTGTAAGTTATGCCAAACTGAAGATGATGGTACATGTGTCAGGGGGTCCTTCTTCCATTTAGTATGTGACAGGGCAAAGTGGCTATTATTGCATTATACAAAAATCTCCAGAATTCATCTTTCAAATTTAACCTCCTGGAATTATTATAGCTCTAAGTTAATCACCTCCAATGCTATACACAGCAAAACAATGTTTAAAGATACAACATATCATAGTAATTGACACCTGTCTGGGTTGTTTTAGGAGAGCCAGATTGCTGGAATAGGAATTTGCAAGGCCTTTCATATGTCCCAGTGGTTGTTCTTCCTCCCTACAATATTTCTATGTGCCTCCAGAACTAAATATTCCCACAGTTTTCTTTGGATGAGAGTGTGCTGCAATATAAACCTGTAATAACTGTGAGACTGACAGGAATAAACAGTGCAGATAATATTTTCATTCTGGCCTTAAAGGAACTGGCCTAACGAACGCCACAAGCATGGAAAAAGTCATTACTTTAACAACTGAACATGCTTACTCAGCACTCAGTAATCAACCCATAAATGTAAACAAGCTAAAAGACAGTAATCCCCCTATTAGGGAATTTTCAGACTAACCAAAGACTGTAACTGTGTCTTTGTGTTGGCACTTTGTGGGTAAACTCCAGGAGATGCTTCAGTTTGCCCTTTGATTTTCCATGCAATATCTGAAAGGTAGCCTGCCTTCTTGCTGTCTCAGTTTCTTATTAATAACATGCTCAAAATAAAAGGTCACTGCACTGCACAAAGTGCATTGATATCTTTGGGTGGAAACTGGCACATACCCTGTAAGAGAACCCTGTAAAGAGTTCAGCAGCTATTGCCTCTTCTGCCTCCTATGTGCCATACAGCAAAGAGAAGATCTTAATTTTAGCCCTCCTGGAAAACCTTTGACAAATGAAATCATGTTTTGAAGTGCATCACTCATGAGAAAAATACATTCTTTTTCTGGGCATTATTTGTCGGTACAAGACCTTGTCCCTCCAAGGTCTCTGCAGTTCTACTTTCCACACCAGAATGCAGCAGCCACCTTTTGGCCACATCACATAAACATTCATTTTAAGCATGCAGTTTATTGTCAGGATATTATATGAAAACGTGATTACATGTGATCATATGACAAGGAAATAAATATTAAATATGGTGACTGAACCAGCCATTTTATCTAGATTGTGTAATTAGAAACGTTTCTGAGCATGAACCCCTCTCCTTTTGCCTGACCTCTGGGAAGGGATCTGACATGGGGACTCCAGCATGGTCACAGCAGAGGCTATACTTTAATCACCAGGCTGATAGAGGGAAATGGTGTCACCTGATGCCTATATGCTCTATGAGGAGTTGCTTCCTTCAACGTGAGCTTGGGAAGACCTGCATGGCACTGAAGTAATTGCAATCGCTGTGTACCTTCAAGCTCCTAAGGAGGTCCTTCCCTTGTATATTCAACATAGAAAAAGTGCTGAAGGTAAGAGGTAGATGCCAATTTTATAAACTTTGTATTTAATCTTCAAAAAAATCACTGGGATGGTGACTGGAGGGATTTATGTATGGAGGTTGACTACTTGCTCTATTTTCCATTGACAAGCCAGTGAACACTCCTTTCCACCACTGTGACACCATCGGTGTGAATGTTGAGATATTCAGTGCGCCAAAGCATTTGATTCTGTTCATCACTTCGCTGAAAAGTGCACAGACAAATGCTTAGCTGAACATGCTGGGCTGGAGGATGAACTAAATACTTTTGGTACCAAGGCAGAAATCACTGCTTTATACTTTTAATTAGTAGGTTTGTCCCTTTCCTCTACTCTCATCATGAGCCAATGAAAATCACTGCATTTGGGCTTATGTATCACTTCAGAGCTTGAAATTCTACTCTTTCACTTTCAATACACTCGAGTACCTAGTCAAGCGAAAAAGGCCCATTTTATACCCCACAGATTACTTATTTTTAAGAGGAGGGGAAAAATCCAACAAATAGGAACAGTATCCTCTCTTTGGTCAGCCAGTGTTTTTTTCTTAGCTTATCTTAGAGAACTTTGGCTGTAGATTGGCCAGTATTCTGTGTAGATAAGGTGATTTTAATGAAAATAAGCAGAAAAAAATGCCTGTTTTTTCCAATTTATTTTCTAAATGCTTGATGATGTTGTACATACTGAAAAAAAATCAAAAACTTTCATCAGCTTGAAAGTAGTTGCTTAATTTCCTATACAGAGGTAATTCATTAAAAGGAAATTACAGTCAGACACTAGTTGTTCTCTTCTCTTCCTTCTCTTTTTTATTATTTACAATTACTTAGCTGATCCTAGTTTTTGTTCCTCAAAATTCAGTTTTTGTTCGTTCTCTTTTTCTAAATGTGCAAGATGCCACCAGTCTTGCAGAATGAATTTTCCCACCAGAGATGCTTTCCCTCAGAGTGGTTTGCACGGGTGTTTCTGTATCCGTGTAGGTATAACCAAATAGGGCCCCATTCCTACAGCCATGCTCTCCAGGCACCCTAGATATAAAATACCACCATTCTGTTTAGGTGATGTTCAAAATTAAACAGTGATAAGTTTCCACAGAAAACAGGAAAAATCCCAGGTCTCTTTTTCTGGATTGTGGCTTTATGAGACAGCACTCGTAAAAGCCTGCTCTCAGGAAATATTCTATCACTTTTAGTAAAAAATTCTGTCCTCACAATGGGGAATTTCCGTTAGGAACCGCAGAATGGGGGTTTCACAATGATACACATGTATGAGAGTTCTGCTTTATATGGTCAGTGCTCCATCCTAATCCCTGTTCCTTGGAAGAGAAGAGGGTATGGAAACAGCATGTGCCCACTGCCAGGATTTTATCTCCTTTGCCAAAACTTCTGCACTGTCTCAGTGGGAACAGGCTGGCGCTGGCCTTGGCAGCTGTGGGCATCCTTGTGCTGGGGAGCTACCACTGAGAGCTCTGGTGAGGAAGTGAAGCCAAGGACCAGATCCTCAAAGATACTTAGGGACTTACTGCCTTTTTAATCACCCATTGACCCTGAATCAAAACAGGAGCTGAGAATGTAACTGCCTTGGCAAATTTTGGTTGAGGTTAGTGTCAGGGAGAGATCAAGCAGCCTCCAGCAGCATGAGGTATAACTCCTTTCAATTTACTCTTCTTCATGACCACTGTTCACTAAGCATGTCTGAGATAAAGCTAACCTGCACTTAGGCAGTGCTTTCCATTTGATCCCTTTTAGTTTCAGTACCAGTGAAAGGAGGTTCAGGGAGTCTACCTGATGCAGCCCCCAAATAACCTCTACAGAAAATAGATGGTAAAAACATAAAATCATGACCTAGACTGCACCTGATAATACAGAGGATGGATTTAATATCAGGCTGCTTGGATGGAATTCTAGGTCTGGGGACACAGAGAGAAAAGGGATGTGGCTCAGCATCTAGGTTTTGATTTGAGTTGTCCCAGAAATATGGCACAAAAATATTGTAAAGCTGGGATTCAGAGATTAATTGCTCTAAATAGTGCTAGAATCAAGTTTCAGTCAATGACTCGTCTCTAAAAAAATGAGTATGATTCAAAGATCTAGTTCCAGCCAAAATCTTATGAATGAAGAGATTTCATTGTGTCCCTAGAGGAACTCTGTTCTGAATGAACTCTGTCTTGGACTAACTTATGGTTATAGTGAGATATTTCTTTAATGCAATATCCTTTACTGTATGTGGGCACTGGATCACTGATATCCTTTGGCAGATTCTCACCATAGTACCATGTGTATAAGCCTTTAACAGGACTTTGGCATGCTAATAATCTTCTGCACTGGCAGGAACCATTACTTCTCCACAAACTTGGTGCATTACAAAGGGATACACATGACCACAGGAAAATGAGGAAGGTATAATTTTCTTTCACAAACAGTGTTAAACTGCAAAGTGTAAAATACAAATCCCATTAAGGTCTTGCAGGAATTCAGGAGGTGTTGGGACCTTCCCATATAATATACAACAATAACAAAAGTTTAGAGAAAACCAAGAAGCCATTCTACTGTATCGGCTGATTATGGATAGTAGCACGTCATGGCTGATTTGTACTACATATTCCTCAGTTGTCACTCGGTCTCACCCCATCAATGCTGGCTAACCTGATTCCTACTAACCAGCTATCCTATGGGAGAGTGCATGTATGCTCACACTTCTCTCAACACCTCCAGGAATGGTTACACTTCAATTGAAGAGCAGCTAGTAACAAACCTTCAATGTACCTGCTGACTGTAGCTCCCTGTGAAGGGGGCTAAAGACAGAGTGATACAAATACCCTTGCATTATTTTCTTCAAGTCCACTCAGCTTCTGGGGAGGTAGAAAGTACCAAACGTTGTCAAGACAATTAGGAAATAACGCCACCATCTTCCTTCCACCCATACTGCTCACAGTATTCAACAGCAGTACCTTGCTCTTAAACTGCTCTTCCCAGCAGTAGCTCTCACTCTGCTGTTTTGTGCCTGAAGTGCATCTCATTCACCTGCCTGGGCTCCCGTCAGCAGCATTGAGTCCATACCACTCTCATGCCTCCCTTATGACAAAAGAAGCCTGGGATTCCCATGTCTCATTTCTCCTTATGGTTTTGTAATAGCTGCTTTAGGTGCCTGCCATGCCCCTGGAGATGCCCTAAGCTGGGTCATCCCCAGCTTTGCCCAGGGCACAGGGTGCGAAACACTCCCAGGACAGCAGTTGGGTTTATGCCTCCAGACCCAGCAGAAAGCAGGCAAAAAAGGAATGAGAGCAGAGGCAGATGAGCAGATGGGACTGCACATGTCAGCAAGGGCCCCCTGTGAAGGCTACATGATACCAGGTGCCAGTGAGAGGATGTTCCAGCCCACTGTGCACTCAGAAAGTAATTGCTGGTGACATTTCTTCACACCATCCTCCTCCTCAGAGAGGAACTGGCAGGTTCTGAGGGGTTATACTTTTTGTTTGTGTGTGGGAGGCTGATAAAACTAGAAGTGGGGTCTGCTTCCATGCAATGAACTAAACAAGGAAGCAGGGACAAAACAGTTCCTTTAGACTGTAGTAGTTATACAGTCTATTATACAGTTATATTAACTTTTCGATTTACAACAATCTACAAGAGAGTACAGAAAGGTAAAGGTTTGCCCACTTTCACCTTGCTTAGACTGGGGGCTTTTGCCCATTTCTCTCATTAAGGTTGCTAGGGACTCCTGAGGACAATGGTTTAAGAATACAGAATGATACAGTATGGGGGAGATAGAAAGCCTTTCACCAGGGCCATGGGAGCTGATCTGCTGAGTAACTGTCTAAAAGGCACATCAGAGAGATTTTCTCTGCAAACCTGGTTCACATGACTGACAGCATCATAAGATCCATGGCAGCTGATTGGTCTCTTGCCTCAGTGCCTAGTGGCTTGTTGTGCAAGCATGAAAGTTTTCTACAACTCAGATACACTCAATTTCTTTTAAATGAGCTCTTCACTTTGTTGCCAGTCAAGTGACATAGCTTGACTTGTGTTTTTCTTTTGAAAGCAACCATGTGCCTTTTGTTGTTTGAGAAATTTGCTGAATTGCTCATTCCCATGACCAGAATTCTCTGTTTTCTGGGACATGCTGGTCATCATTGCCCACTGGGTCTTCCCCCAGTGCTGAGATGACCATCGCTTGCGTCATCCTCACAGCAGCTCACTGACTTAGTGATTACAAGCCACAATATACTTGAAAAAGTCAGAGAAGGGTTTCAGATTATTTGGTAACAGAGGAGAATAGTTGTCACATTCATGCCTTACCCACTAGCATTCAGTCAGCCCAAACCAAGGCAAAAGTTCTCTTGGACCCCTCAGAAACAGTTATTTGTCAATACCACCTGTGGGTCACTTCAAGCTATTTTTTTTTTTACATTTTTCACTTGGGGGTTTTAACCTTTCACAGATGACTTCAATCCATTGGAGACCTTCAGAAACTACAGAACACACACACACACTCACACAGACACACTAACACCGGTATCCGTCAACCCAAATAGAAATAACTCTTCTGTGACATAACACTGACACTCATCTAGGCTGCACTTTAAATATGCTGAACATCATTTATCAGTCCAAGTCACTGGGGCACATTCTGTGTCTGGCCATGTTCCTGAGGTACCTCAGTGTCCTGTCAGACGAGAGCCTCAGTTGATTGCAATGTTAGCACAGCTTCACCTCTGCCATCCTCCACACTGCCAGGATAAAAGACACACGGAGAAGATGGGTTTTGCAAAGTGAGAAAGACATGACCAAGATAACCCCATTCTTCTCCAGATCTCCCTAAATCCTGGCTGGTCCCCAGGACCACTGCCAGCCAGCTCACAGACCTCTCCATGATTCTTTTCTTTGCACTATGAGGCATCAAGACATGTCTTCAGGCAGAGAGAAAGCAATCAGACAAACAAATCTTCTTTACAGAGTAGGAAACTTAACCTTTTGCAAATATTTTCTAACCCGGAAGATGCTGAAGCCAGGCCCCCAACTCCCAGGGCAAGGATGAAGGTCAGAGGTCTAACTGGTTCTCCAGGCACTATCTGCTGTCAGCCTGTGTACTCTGTGCTGGGAAGTGCAAACAGTGCTCCCAGGCTTTGGAAGGTCTTCCATGTCTATCAGACAACACTGGATGCACGGCCACTGTAACAGACAACCTCCTGGTCACTGCTCTGAGTTGATGGTGATAAAGCATTATTTTACTAAACAAGCTATTTTAATTCTATCTATTTATTCCAAAATGAACAAGAAAATCTGAATTTTGAAGAAGCTGGCCAGGGTCTCTCTGAGCATTACTACCTTTGTCTCCTTCTAAAAGTGCACTGTGTAAGGAAAAAACTAACAGGATCAATCCCAATAAATGCACAGTTACATAGGCAGACATGCATATACACAGGTAGACAGCATTTGTGTGCTTACATGATTCTGTCATTTTTACTTGGGGGAAAAAAAATAGGGACATCCAGGGCAGATTTGCAGACTACATTTATAATTCGTATCAATAATAGTTCTGAGACACATAGTGTCCATTTAAGGGGACTACCCTGCCCTTTCTCCATGCTAATTGTGTTGAGGTGTCTACAGAGCAAATCCCCAAGAAATGCCTAATCCGAAGGCTTCTTCATTGCAGTCTGATCCTCAGGGATTGTGGTTTTCTGAACAGCCAAGCATAGTCTTCTTACATTGTACTTAAAATACACTCAAGGATGCGGAAGCCCAAAAAGTCTGAGTTACAGAAGCACTCAGTAAGAACTGGATATCCTGTGAATGAGACTAGCATTTGTATTAGCTTTGGAGGCCTTAGTAGCATCCTTCTACTTCCTGATTTTAAAAACAACTTGGGGAACTTCCTTTCTTGGGCTATTTTTTAACTTCTGCTTATAGCTGTAATTGAAACCAAGATCTGTGAAGACGTGTGGTGGTGGTAAGCCCCTACTGATGACCACAGCAAACCTCCACACCCAAATACTCAGCAGTTCATGGAAGCTTTGAACACAGTTGAATTTTCAGCTTGGGCCATTTTGTTGGAGAAAACTAGGGTACATAAAACACAGGAATGTAGGAAATTAGCAGGCTGGATCATTCTGACAGAATCCAGGTTTCTGTCTCTAATGGCAAATGATGCTAGTTGTTTCAGAAATAGTTGCAAATCTCATGCCTTTATAAGAAGCTTTTTCTTCCAAGCCTCTGGTTTATCAGTATTATTTACTCTCAAGAAAAGCATATAGGAGTAGGCTGATTTAGTTTCTTATTTCATTAAAGATTGTTTTCCTAGAAAATGTTGGAATAATAGTACACTGGCAACAATTCCAGCTTTACCAGTACATCAGCTTCTGTCCCCATGACCAGAAGAGCAGAGAGTTCAAAAGAAAGATTGCTGGTAGGGAGTCAGAACATTCTTCTGGGGTCCTTCTACCCTCCAAAGTAGAATGACTTAACAAACTTTTGTCTAACCCAAAGCTGTCACACATATGCTGCCCTTTTGCATTAAGTCCTGGCAGTGGGACCCTGAGCTTGCTGCCCTTGAAGGGAGAAGAGCCCTTTTCTGCCAGAGCCTCTGCTTTTCACACCACTCTGTTCTCCCAGCCATATACAGAAAGATCCTTACCTTGGTTGTTCTCTGTAAAGCATCATATAGTCATGTTAAAGAATGGTGACATTCACTAAATGAATGAATGTATTCTGTTATTGCATTAGTCTTTTCATGCAACATAAGCAAGATGAAAAATGCTTGAATGAGCTTACACTCAAAATTCTGTGTTTAATTACTCTATTTCTTCCTCAAAGGCACCTTTTAAATGATACTTTTTAGTGCTGCCTGCTAAAGAAGGTAGATGAAAACATTTCAATTAAAGGCACAGCTCTTCTTTGAGTGTCAGCTGGGTTGCCATCCACTTTCCTCTGCCACCCAAGAATAAGCCAAGAAAAATAAAGACAAGATTTCCAATTTCCAGTAGTGCTAGCAGGAAAAAAATAAATCAGAAAAAAACACCCACCACTAAACAAACTCCAAAGAACCAGGAAAGACTGCTGCTTTTCCTTGTGCCACTCAGCAGAAAAAAAAGCCCAAACCAAAACATAGGCCTATATCAAGGTATCACAAAAGTAACATTGCAAATTGATTTTAGGAATTCTGCCTATAGGTACCTTCTAGGGAAATTTCTGACGGGAAGTGCATCTAGTACAGTAATACAATGACTGAACGATAACTGAATTTTTTAAAATTACTCTAAACAATGGAAATGAAAAACTACATCTCAACTGGCTTTAAGAATAAATTAATAAGAATACATTTATGTCTTTCTATTCTTTTTCAGTCATCTCTCTCTGATAAGTCACTTCTCAGCAGACATGAATAGCATTGATGGGAAGCAGATGCTCCTTGTCCATTAGTAAGACAAATACTGCAACTGAGGCTGAATCAGTAGGTGCAGCCTTTGTTATTTCCCACACCTTCAGACTGATAAATAAATTCATCCCCTGAGTAATTTAAGAAGTGTGGGCTTTACAAAGAAGTACCAACTTGTTTGAATGTAGGAGGAAAGCAAAAAGTCAGTGAAGTGCAGTGGCCTGACTGACCTATGCACAGGCTGCATGTTTTGCCTGTGAGAAGAGAAAGGGTGTTCAGGGGTCTTTGCAGTAAGACTGTAACAGAAAGTCTTTCAGAAAAGTAGGTATATTTTCTTCCCCAAGAATTTAGAGCTTAGGCTGATAATTTTAGCCAAGGAAAGGGTCTTTTTAAGAACAAAACCAAATTCTTTGGGCCCTGGAGAATGATCAAAGTCCCTTTCTCCAATGCTGACAGGAAAAGGAAAATCAGTCTGATTTGTAGTGGTGCTTTTCTAAATATGCAGCACAATTACCTGGCAGGACAGAGGAGGATGCCATCATTTTTACTACATGTGTGAGCTACACAGAGTTTAGATGCATGCATGCAGAACAGAGGAAAAAACAAAATAACCCCAAAACCCGACAAAAACAAACAGCAGGTGCAGAAATATTGTATTTCATAACCCATTCTGTGACTGCTAGCATACAGAAAACCTTTCCTTCTATTGCTACAGAAGAGCTGTCCTGGTCCACTGGGCAAAAGCTTTGCTAAGAGTCACTAGTCAGATTGATTTACACACTAGATTGCAATGCCTCCAGCTGGCACCTGTTTAGAGTGGCAGCATTTTCTGAATAATGGTCTACAGTGTCCTAGATTCCTGATGCTTTTTTTTTTTTTTGGTGAGGATAAAGAGTTTTAAAATTATCGTTCCCCTCAGGGTGTCTAGTCTCTTCCATTTTTCTCTATCTGTGAAGCTTACAAAAAACAAGAGCTGGGACCCTGAAATTAGCATTTTACCCAGCAAAGCGGCTACAGAAACATTTATGATATATGAAGTAGATGAAATGCATTTAAATGTTGAACCTAATCATTTTTTTGTGCTGTTGACTTCCCTGGAACTGTGCTAGCAGTCCCCCTCATACTAAGACTGTCCAGGGAAATTCCCCTTCTGCCTTTAGTATCCTCCTGAATGACTATATTTCAAAGTTTCTTCAAAATAAAGAGAGATGCTGGCTCTCTCACTTCCATTTGTTTTGAAGGATCTGCTCATTAGATAGCATCTAGACCAGAGACTGTATTGCTAGGGTCTAAATGGAAAAATCCAACCCAAAAAGTAGAGCTGGAGGAGGAGACCGGCCCATGGCTGAACTCCAGGGGGGAAGAGAGTGGATATTGATGATTTCCTCAAGGTGAGCACAGATTTTATGCAAGTTGCTCTCCTGAAGTGAAAGCTTGCACCTTTCACATATATCAAGAAACATCAGATGGTTGATTTGAAACTCATTGATGAATGCTTAAGTGCTAGGTTCACTGAAAAGGATGTCAAGCACTGGAACAGGCTGCCCAGGGGAGTGGTGGAGTCCCCATCCCTGGAGGTTTTTAAAAGATGTGTAGATGTGGCACTTGGGAACATGGTTTTGTGGTGGGCTTGGCAGTATCAGGTTAAGAGTTGGACTCGATCTTATTTTCCAACCTCAATGATTCTTGGATTCTACAAAGAGTCAATTGACTGTTTTGATAAGGAAGAGTTACTGTATCAGTATGTTATGTGTGTGTATATATATAGAAAGGCTGGGTTTATGGTCCGAGGGTGGGCATGCTTGGTTGACTCTGCTGTTGTTGATTTCGCCATCAGCATGATTATTATTGACCTTCTTATTATAGCACAGTGCCTGGGGCTCAGCCAAATCAGGGCACCGCAGGTGACACAGGGACGAGGTTTCTGCCTGACACATCAGGTACCTGAGGTCTGTGCAAGGAGAAGGTTACCAGCTTTTCAAGTGAAGAACCTGCTACTGGTTTCCTGGGAAATATTTTTATAACCTAAGCATAATAGCCTGCAGGGTTGTGCCATAAGCAGGCTCTCTGAAGTTAGGATGTGGGCAGCTTTCCCCAGGGGCAGTGACGTGCCCATCAGCAGGTCCAGGTTAATGAGCCAGGTGCTGAGGAGGCAGCTACGGCTGCTTGACTGTCCTGCTACCCCCAGCCACCTATCTATATGTGAGCATCCAGATGGGCCAAAGTGGTACATTTGCTGAGGAAAAATAGGTGAGGTTTGTCTCTTCACAAAATGAAGGGAAGGTTGAAACTGTTTTTAAAATTACTTTTGCATCATGAAAAGTTTAACTGAGCATAAAACTCTTTCACTGACAATAATAGCATTTCTTAGCCGAACAGCAGTTATTCAAAATGTGAAACAACTTCTTACACTTCTTCCAATTTCAGGACCAAAGTTCCCAGCAGCCTGCCAAAAATAAGATTTTTGAGCAGCTGTTCTTAAGCAATCAAGCTCCTTTCAAGTTTCTTCTTCAAGCCAGCTCCAAAAATACCTGTTTGATTGGTTTGGTGTGGGTCAGAAGCAGAGTTGCAGATCTACCCAGCTTACCTGTGGTTGGCTCAGCATAGCTCCAAGCAGTGACTGACTTTCACTTTCAGTTTGGCTCTGAGCTCACTCACACAGAAGTTGAACTTTGAGAAATCCCCAGACACAAAGCCCAGCCACGGTGCTACAATTAGTCAAGTGCAGGATTTTCCCATTGTCTGTTTATAACGGACTACAAAGTTTCTTGGGGTTTTTTGTTATTTTTCAAGAAACAATTAAGATGGGGGATTTCAAGGATTATTTTTAGATATATGACAAAAAAATAAATATAAGAGGTACGAAAATCCATTTTACTTGATATTTGTGAGACATAATCAGTAGAGTTACTGCTGTTAGCCAAGGAGATATGATTTCTCATTGCTGGGTTTCTGGGAAGCTGTGATCCAAGGTCACCAGGGGTCAAACCTTACAACTGTGGATAAGACCAAAGTGTGGCTGGCTGTAGTTAAATATTCCTGTTTGTCCAATAAAGTGAGGAATTGTCTCTCTAGATGCATCTGGGTGTGTTTGGCACTTTTAGATGCCTATTCTTTTGCCATCCTGCAACCGGGCCCTAATTTTTGCAATGAATCTGTGGAAGTGACACATCAGAGTTATGTTCTGAGCTGGGCCAAGAATGAGATCTGGCCTTGGCCTTACAGAACTATGTGAACAACATTTTGGAGAGGTTGGTGGAAACTATGCTCAGGTGAGGACTTCAGAATGAGGAAACGTCAATCAGAAGAAACATGTTTTTCTTTTTTCCTTAGGAAAACAGGTAGCAGGTTCATCCACAAGGCCAGGAAATAGTCCATGAAATCATCTAGTCTGGCTGCATGTCCACACTGGAATTTCATCTGGTTAGTCTTGGAGTGAACCCAGCCAGCAATGTGTGTCTGAATAAAGTGCTTCTGCTTTTAGTGAACACATCCACCTCCCCTCCACACCCCAAAAGGCTCTTCCTTTGGACCTGGTGATCTCAGCAGAGACCACCATTTACCTTGATTTATTTTTTTAAACTGTTGTTCAAACTTTCACAATGGCTCATGAACAGCATGGTTATTTTCACATTTTATTTTTCCCAGTTTGCACAGCTACCTCTTCTCCTAACATCAATTTCACCTACTTCCAAGAGACCCTTCTTGCAGTTGTTTTGCCTACATAAACACATCCATACATACCCTGAGTCATCTCCTGGTCTTTCTTTTACTGTGTTATTCGGGTTGATATCCTTCAGATTCATTCTGCAGGGCTTTCTCAAACCCTTCAACAGCTTTTAAGGGATCTTTCTGCAGTTTCATCAAGTTTTCAAATCCTTTTAAAAATACAGACACCAATGAGTCAGACATCCTTCAGTTCCACTGTTTCAAACACTTCTCTAACTTAAAATTAATCTCCTTACTTCTGCTAATTGCTTTATATATACCCAAAGGTGACATCAAGATTTGAGTATATAAAAGCTTCCTTATGAGTTGTCTTGGTAATAAACACCTGAAAACACCTTTAAAACAAGTTACCTGTTCCAGTTTCCATCATCTACCTTAATTAAAGCAAGATATGGACCATGGACACACAGAGGATAAAGGAGCTATGCTATTCCTTAGGAAAGCTTAGGCCAGGTGCCATGGGCCATGCAGACACTGGTGGGCAGGTCTGTCCAGAGATGCTGTGGACCTTTGGCTGCAGGAGAGGTGGGGACAGCTTTCCCATGACTCTGGGGATGCCAAGACCCCAAGAAGTTTTACACCTGCAGTCTCGAGGAAACCCAAATTCATACCCTAGCAGAATAATGTTGATAAAACTCCTGTATACAGATACAGAATGTGGAGATCAACTCACAGAGTAGAGGAGTCTTTTTGACCAAGAGCATTTCTTATGGCTTGCACACAGTGGGTACACAGTGAGGACAGAATTATGGCATCCTCCTGGATGAGTTTTGTGGGATCAGACTGAATACAAGAGGCTTAGAATAGTTGACTATATATATATATTATTTTTTCTGGATTATAGTGTTTACTAAGAAATAGATGCAATGAGTTTGATTAAAATCTCTCCTCCTAGACAGAGGTGGACAACTCAGTGAGACTCCATTTTGACATTAAAGTAAGTGGAATTTTGTTTTTATGGCTGTAACTGATTTAAAATTAAATAGTCCATCCACTGATGGATGAGTGTTCCATGGGAAGCACCAAAGACATATTTTATCCTCCCCTGGGAGCTCCTCAAGTCCCTTTATTTTCACTGGATGCTTGAAATCTAAGCAACTGCTATTTCTTTCATGTACCAAAAGCAGCAGCATTTCCTCAGGCCACACCTTTATGGGACTAATTAATTTCCATACCCATGTCTCTTCTTATTGATCCACCAATATATGTGGAGCAGTGGAACTACTGCGACTGCACCCTAGCCCTGGTTCCTTCAGTGCCTGGGTTTTAAAAGATCTTATTGTAGGCTGGGGACCTGTCACTTATTTTCCCAGTAGGCGACAATAGGAAGTGACTGCTGCCTGGGACAAGAGAGGAGAAGAAGATGGTGCTTGCGACTGTAACAGGTCCAGCAGCTGGGTTGTGTTGCCACATAAAATCAAAACACGTGGTCCTGTCTGCAGTACACCAGGGCCCCCCATTGGCTTGGGTGGCCTACAGGCACCTGCTCTTGCCCTGAAGAGATAAAAAGGACATTTGCCTCTGGCAAGCTGTGGGTCCCTCCATGGCTGCAAGTCCTCCAGTGAACTGGGCTGAGACCAACTCCAGATTGTGTGCCTTCCAGTCTGCCCTCCCTCATGCAGGGTTAAGAAGTGCAGATGTATTTTCTATCTCATTTACACCTGGTTCCCATACCAGGTAACACTCAAACCTTCAGGGTCCTCAAAGAGAGCAGACACAGTGTGAAGCACACCTCCAAGGCATAACAAGGTTCTCCTTCATCAGCCAGCAGCAGCTTCATCTGCTTGTTGCCTGCCTAGCTCACTCTTCCTCTGCAGGGCAGGTGACAGGGTGACAGGTGGAATGAAAAACACAGATGATGCTCCAGTAACCCCCTCCTCTCGTGCAACAAGAGCACACCCACATACACACTGCTTCCTCCCCAGCCCTTGCTTGCTATGCCAGCTGAGTGCTAGCAGGGAGCTCAGAACTGCCAAGAACTGCAAAGGTTTTGCTGCTTTGGTTGACATTTAACTATTAACCAATTTTGTGGAGACTGAAGGAAAAGGTGCTGTTTGTGGGAGATGATGTGTAGAAAGGAGAAAGAGTGGGAGTAGCAAGTGTCATGCAGTAAAAGCTGTCTGAGTGTGTTTACCCATTTTGACCTTGGCTGTCTTAAGGACAGAGCCCTTCTGGGTCCCTTGCAGCCATGTGAGGCTACAGGCACCCATGCTTGGCTAAACCTGGGAGCTAAGTATTCCTAGGCCTGGCTAGCAGGAGATTGCCTGGCAGTAGAGGCATTGCATAACTGTGTTACTGAACTTAAGAACCCTGGCCAATGTGAGAGCACAGGTAGAGAGTGGGAGGAAACCCTCTGGTTCCACTCTTGCTGGTGGCAAAATAGTCCATAGAGACTGACATCGTGGCATAATTCGAAGCTGACCTCCAAACAAACCTGGAGACACCTCACCCTGATGAGATGAGACTTGCCTGGCCCTCCTAGCTTCAGTGAGCACCAAAGACTACCTGTCAGGAAACAGGCACTGCTTCAGGCACAACTGAGCAAGGAGAGGATGAGTGTTACAAGGCTCAGCTCGGCCCTGGGACTTCTCATAGCATTGGGATGGCCCTGCAGCCCATTGTCTTTCCTGATCTCAAAGATGGCCATTGCCACTGTCATAATTGGGCTGCCTAAGGACATGCCAAGTGTCTTTGCATTGGGGTAACTAGAGGTTGACAGGAATCAGCTCTCATCTGCTTTTCATTCACCCATAAATTTCAGTATTCCTCCCTGGGAGAATGCTGAGGAGGATAACAAAGTGAATTGCCTCTGCTCATGCATCAAATCATGTGGGACTGGATGTAATGTGGAAAAAGAAAATTGCCAAACTTTCCTAAGCCTGAAACGTTTAGTCTGGCTTCACTCTGGCTTTAGCTTGGAGTCCCACTTAAGTCAGCTCAGGGCACTGGAGTGGGTCTGTGCAGATTAGACATGTCCTTCCGTGGCTGGAAGTGGAGAAGGGAGCTAAAGAGATCAGAGCTGCACTGCTGGCGCAGCTGGGCCCTGCCCACACCCTGGGCTCAGGGCAGAGGGTGGTTCTTTATAATGTCCTCACCCAATGACTGGGGAAATGCTAAACACTGACCATGGCAATACAGGCACGAGCCTGGTTCTGTGGTGACCTGGCATGGGGCAGTCCAGATTTTTGCTGTCCAAGGCTGTCGCCCTGCCAAGCAAAGGAGACCTTATCCAAGCTGCCTGCTGGGGATGTCCAGCTTGTGCCAGTTTCCAGATGGTGGTACAAGATGCTGCTGGCAAGGGCTGGCTGGCCTGGGCCGAGCTGTTCTGGGAACACCTGAACAATTTCTGAGAAGTACAATCCTGTGCCAGTGATGGGGAAAGTCCTTGACAGCACCATGTTTGCTAGCAGAGCAGGTGCCCTGGTGAGCCCCAGGAGACCTCTGGGGCTGCCTCATGCTGCCGAGCATAGGAAGGTCCTGGATGGAGGCTCTGGAGTGCCCATGGTGCCAGTGGTCTGCATGTCTGGCACACTGCCAGCTGTGCTGCCCACCCTGCAGCAGCACGGGGTAAATGGCAGGCGTGAGTGTCAGGCTCGGGACGCCCACAGCATGTTTCCTTTCCAGCAGCAGACAGGATGTTAGCTGTCATGGGTGTTAATTAGCCCGCAACGCAATGCTCCTGATTTCCATCAGTGCATCTTTCAGTTTGAGACTTTCTCTTGTCAGACCCAGCTTTTAACAGGGTCACAGCACTGAAGCCCCCATCGCTCTGAGGTCTTCTCTAGGTGCAACTTTTTTTTTATTTTAATGAAGAATATTGTATTCTACAAGCACCCCATGAGCACCACTGGCCATTTCTGGAGTTTGTCCAGATGTCTGCAGTGCTGATGGACTCAGCTAAGTCCTAGGCAACACTGCACATGCAGCTGCAATTTTCTTGTGGTGCATAGATAGGAATAGGTGTGCGTGTGCAGAAAGGTCATGAAAACCTTTTCTGGCTTACCTCAGAGTTTCATTTAGAAGTAAAATGAAATTATTAGCTGTTTAGAGATAAGCTGGTTATGACTGAGGTTTGGACACATAATAAAAGTTTTACTGTTTTAAACAAAATGTGTTGGTGGAAGTACAGGTTCTGCCCTGCGTGGAACAGCTGTTCAGGTCAGCATCTGTGAGGGCAGCAGCTGCTGCCCAGCAGCTGGGTGTGGCTTGTCACTGGCCACCTCATGAGCACTCTGCTCCCATCAGTCTGCAGGTGCAACAGAGCAAGTGAGTGCTCCCAAGTTTATCTCCAGTGGGAAATCTCCAGCTTATTTCAAGCCCCATCACACAGCATTGTAATACAGAAATAGCAGAACTCATACGAGAGCACCCACCAGCCGTTGCTGCTGTTTATAACTTCCAGACAGGGAATGGTGTTAAGTGGGAACAGGGCAGTAATATCTGAAGACCCTCCAGTCTTTTTAAAGCTGCATGGATACCTTTGTGGTCCACTGCAACTTGGACACCTGTTGTCACACGGCTGCATGGGCTCTGCAGGCCATCCTGCTGCAGGCTGATCTCTGTGCGGGACACGCTCCCAATTCACCCCATTGAACTCATCTGATTACAGCCCCCTGGGACTGGTCATGGAGTCACAGACATGTTTGTGGCAACATCAGCCAGTGTCATGGCAATACTGTTTCAAAACATGTTTACTTTCCATGTTTTTGGAGTTTATTGTATACACTTGGGTTGCAGCTTTCATGAAACTGTAACTTATCAAAAGCACAATGAGGAATCACACAGGCCAAGTTTCTAAAGGCCACATTTAAGTTAGGTCATAGGTAGAATAAAAGTTTAATGGTCTCTGCCAACATCGACATATTTTTCCCACTGAGAAGCTTTTTAGTTAGGGTGAAATTTTCAGTGTTGCTTTTTGCAACACAAATATAACTTTTCCAAAGAAAGCTGACACGTTCTATGACAATGTCAGCCAGCCTCTGGGTTTCTCATCAAAACAGTTTCTATGAATTGTTTCCAACCAACCTACATGAGAAGCTGGATACATTATTCTGTGTTTATAAATAGGTCTGTTGTCACAAATGCCTTTTGCAAGGAAATTGCTCTTAATTAATATGAAGTATTTTCAATTTTCACTTGTATTATAAAAAGAGAGGGATCCTGCATGGATCAGGGTTCTGTTATGCGAAGAGTTAATAAAGGGACAAGTCTTACACCGAAAAAACCTCATCTTTTGGATTTGCTCCAGGTCTCTGCAGTCCCTGACTGTTTTACCTACCTCCAAATTAATTAGCCCCATCACTCTGTTGAGTTCTTAACTTCTCCATTCCTCACCATATCCTTATCCTTATGAGGAAAGGAAGCATTATTAACCTTGTGTTACAGATGGGGACTTGTGGTGCAGAGGTGAAATGTCATGCTGAAGGTCATCTGAAACAGAGCAGGGGGTGGATGCCCACTCTTCCCCTAAAAAGCAGCACCCTGCCTGCTATGCTTCCATTTGGCTGATGCTGTGATAGCATTACACTTTTGTTCATTAATTTCCCATCAGTCAGTGTATAAAAGAAAACTCACTGTACTATTATCAGCTGGTTACACAAGGGAGCTAAAACATTTAGCTAGTATAAGCACACAAAGGATGAAAAATGGAAGACCGTAAAAGTGAATGAAGAGAAGTGAAGGGCAGGAGCAGGATGGCTGTCAAGAAGTTGTGGGAGGGTATGGAAAGGAAATCGAAGCTTCAAGCTGACCCGTAAAACTCTGTGGTGATACCAGCAACCTCACTGATTTCAACTTCAAAGACTGTGTTTTGCAGTAATCTTCACTTGGCTCATTGACACCTGCCCACTTCAGTCCTGTGGCCAGCCAGAAGCCTTCCCACCTCCCTTAAGCACAGCCTTCCACCCAAGGGTCTCTGCTGCCAGCCCCCAGGCTCTGCATTATTCACCCCCTCTACATCTCTCCAGACACTTCCCAGAGCTTTCTCAGAATAAAAAGAATAAAAAGGCAAGAATAAAAAGGCAAATAAATGGGGTTGCATGATGACAGGAATCAGATCTTCAGTTTTGGGATGGGATCCAGCATCTCTGTAGGAGAGTTCAGTACATGCTGTGCCGCCCTGCTTGGACCTGGCTGCCTGGTCAGGAAAAGGAGCCACGGCAACACAGAAAAGACTACACAGAGCCCAAGCTCCCCCACTCCTTGTTCTTTCAGTGTGAAGAACCCCCTAAAATGATGTTTCCCTCCACAAGGAAATGCACTGCTAGCTTCATTATCAGGATGGAAATCAAGAGAGTGATTAGTTAAATGACTTTCCCAAATGTCACACTAAGGGCTAAAGATCAGGCTTGCTTCACTCTCCTGGAAGCCAGCTGAGTGTTGTCCTCAGTACACTGCTCCTCTCAGCTCCTGCAATTGCATCTGCAGTCACAGTAAGAGTTGGGTCTGGGTTCACTGACTTCTCCAACATGACATCAGTGGAAAACTTGGTGAAAAACCTGTGGGACAGGAATCCTATCCCCATGAATATTTGAGGAGGATGCCCCACCTTTAATGTCTTCCCTGTCAGGAGTGGGCAATGAAGTTAGCACCAAATGAGCAATATGCAAACTCGGCCTCAGAGCTGCAGAAGATGCCTGGCACAAAAATAAACATCAGCTGTCAGAAAATATCCTCTGGACAACATCCCAAGGAATAAGTGTCTTTAGGGTCTCAGTTTGTTATGGAGGCTCTTTCCTTTAAAGCAAAAGGTTTGCCTTACTTACTTCCTGAGGTTTGTCCTTGGTAGTTTTCCAACATAAATCCAAAGGATTTCTGATTGGCCTGTTGGTTAATAACCAGAGAGCAAGCATTATGCTTATCTTACCTTTTCCTAATGTTACTGATAATTTCTCAATAGATTTAGAAACCAGACACTCTCAAGAGCCAATTCTTCATGCAATGCCTGGACCTGCACTAGTTGATTAGAATATTACCTGCATGCTATTGGAATAAGGAATTGGTTTGAGGGCTGGAGGATACCAGTTTCTAGACTGTTGAACCTGCAGGATGAATAAATTCATCCATTTTCCGGAAACTACTTATGGTACATAATCACCTGCATTCACCCCGTCTAGTTGTTTGTGAAGTTCTGTAGGGGAAAGGAAAAATCACATTTAGACTGAAAACAGTCAGGACTGGATGGTTCACACTTTGGCAACCAACTCACAAAGGCTATTGCCTCCATGTGAAATTCATCCTCACTGTATAGTGGCTACGCAGGACTGTGTTCCAGTAAGTGTTTCATGGTATTTGCATAACTTACTGCACAGAAGAAATTCAGGGAATATTCCATCTGTGACTGCTCGCCATCCTGAAAGGTGACAGCTTTATAAAGGTGGGTTACTTGTAACAGTGCCTGCTATGAAATGTAATAGAGGCTTTTCTTTTTATGCTTCTGTAGGTGAGGGGCTTTAGACCATGCCTGCAGACAGCAAGTCTGCAGTATTGCCCAGACAGCAGTTTTTGAGACATAAATGACATTTTTCATTTAAAGTCTGATTAGCTTATGCTGATCACAGACACTCAAAAAATCACTTTCCATTGGGCTTTGTGGGCCTTCTCCATTGTTTCACGTCACGGTGAAGGCACCAGTGGATTGGTCTCGAGGCTGTGAGGTCTCGGGGAAGGGCTGTGAGGTCTTGGGGAAGGACTGTGAGTGCAGCACAAAGGAAGTGGGGTCTGACCTTACTTTCACAACAGCCTCTTCTGCACCACAGGGGTTTTGTGTATTCATTGACTCCAATGTATTCAATACAAATGATACTTCGTTTTGTAAGATGAACTGATTCAAGGCCTTGCTGGCCATTAGTGCTGTGAGGCAGGTGCCGATGAAGAAGCTGGGGCTCTGTCCAGACTACTGGGATTAGCACAGCTCGGGGGGATAGGCTAAGCAGGCAGCCACCCACAGGAGCAAAGAGTGTGAAAACCACCACAGCTCTCCTGCCCACACTGCCTGGAGAGCGATGTGGAGGCAAGGCTCGTGGCACAGGGAGGCAGCAGCTACTGCAGAACAGCAGCTTGGAGGAGCAAAATGAGGTGCTGGCACGAGCTGCAAATTAGCTGATGGCACCAGCAACTGTGTGGATTAGACCACTGAGAATGCTCTGCAGGAGCCCTTGGTAAATGCTGCCTCCTGCATAAAGGAGAGGGAGGGCCCACACTGAGCATGAAGTGGGGATGAGGCACTGGGACAACTTTCCTGCCCAGAACAGTCTCTTCTCATAAACAGAAGTCCAAAAACCAACGCCAGAGGCTGAAGGACAGAGGAACTCAGGGCTGGACAAGAGGCACAACTGCCCCTGCAGCTGATCATCCCCATCACCAGCTAACACAGGGATGCTGCTGTCTCCTTCCCATAGTGTCATCAACAGCCCCTTTTTCTTATGGGCGTCTGGAATTTGTAGCTGTTGTGGGGAGGAGGGTGGGGTGGGGTGTTTCACTCATAACACCTACCAAATTATGGCATCAATGAAAACAGAGCAGTGAGTCCTAGGCACTTGTTCAGTATTTGAGTTCCTCCTGGGCTGCAGGATGATTCTGGGCTCAGAGATGGAGCCGTATGGCAAGTCAGAAGGTGTCACACAGAGCCACTTCACAGACTTCAATCAGGAATGTTTCCAGCAAAAGAAAAATGTGTTAAACTCAGCCATTCTCACAGTCTGACAGCTCCTGATGTTCACATCAAGAAATGAATGCAAAAAAATGTGCACTCTCTGAAGAGAGACATAACTGACGAATAATTAGAGTAAGTGCTCATACATCACAACTTGGCTCCTTCCCCATGCAAGGAGTGCTGAATGCCTCAGACTGCTGAAAAGATAAAGACACAAGATACTGGAGGCCTTTATGCCTTTCCCCTGAAAGAATTTTTTGTAACACATAATGAGCCCACTTGCAACACGGCCATGCCAAGTTAGCAGAGCTGTTTAACTAACTGCACTGGGTTTATTAGAGGGGAAATCAGGGTATTGCAGTGAAATGGAGTTCAGATAACAATGTTCTGCTTATTGGAAATAGTTTAATCAAGGAAGGAGGCACTGCCACTAATATCAGCAGGTATTTTCCATTGGTTTGTGTAGGTAAGCCATAACCTGTAGCAAAATAAGGCAGTAAATGCTATCACAACCAACTCTTCTGCCTGTTTTGGAGGCTTTGCTATCCGGAAGAAAGAAAAACAGCAGGAAAACAAAGAATCAGAAGGCACCAGAGGGGAAACTGCCAAAGGAGACTTCTCAACAGCAGTAGCAGAAACGAATATGAACAAGGAGCCAGCACTGGCAGCCCTTGGCATGGGGTGGGAGAGATGGAGGGAAGAGGCTTATCTCCTGCTGGGCTCACACAGGCCTGGTGGGAGGGCAAGAAGAGCCGCTGTGTGCAATGCCACGAAGTGCAGTTCCCACCACCTCTCCCATCCATCCCATCTACACCACCAGCCCCTAGTGCAGCCACGACTCTGCCAGCTCAGCCACCCCAGACACCACAGGTACATTCCCACACCTGAGACTCACCTGGGGTCCTCTAGTGCAGGACACATGACACACACACGGCCAAGCCAAGGTGTATCACCTTGATCCTGGGCATCGACATCTGTGCAGCCACTCGATGTACATACCTGGCTGAAGGCAACCATGGCTTGCTTAAACCTTTGCTGAATAAGAGTGATGGTGCTGAACACCGGCGGGGCGGAGCAGGCTTGAGGGGCTGAAAACAAGAATAAGTTTGTTATCAGTTTCCATCCTACAGCAAAACTCCCACAAAGGTGAGGGATTTGAGTGAATAGGAGTCATTGCTACAAAGTGTGTATGGGAGGAGAATATGTGTTTGTGCTCTTAACTCCTGGATGTTGCCAAATTTCCCCTCCAGTGTGAAGTCGCTGTCACACTGGGCCAGCCGGGCTCGGGGGCACTGGCCAAGGCTGGTGCACAGCCACAGCAAAGCCTTGGGGCCACCAGCCAAGGCACCCTAGCAGGTGTTTGCCCAGCTTAGGGCAACCTCGGCGCCAATGTCTGCTCAGGGGCTGCTCAACCTGAGCTCGTTTTCTGGGCAGTGGGAAGACACGGACACTTGCAGGGCACCATTCTTCCCTCCCCACTTCTGCAGCAGGCTTGGGAGAACAGGGGCCATTCCCTTTCCCAGAAGTGGCCACTTCTCTGTCCTGACTGTAAAAGGCCCCTGGAGCAACAGGGTTGGACACAGACCTCCACACTCAGTAATTTAGGGTGAGAGGAGGCTAGTGTCAGTGAGCCCAGCATGCAGAGCCAGCCAAGCTGGTTTCAATTACAGGTGGGTAAGCTGCCTCCTCCAAATCCACAGGGAAGCTCCCTGCCTCTTGAAGATATAAAATCCCTGCAATCTGTGCCTGAGGACAGCAGGTTCTGTGTGGCTGCCCACCATCTGAACACAAGCATGAGCACTAAGGAACTAGGCTATTTTAAGAACAAATGTCACAACAGAGGAGCATCAGAGGCAAGAAATGGCTCCTTGCTGCCAAGTGTTGACATGAGGCCAATAAAGGGCAGGTTACCTCCCTTTGGGGGGATGCCTGTCTTATTAAAGTTGTATTTACAGTATTTTTTTGAGATACTTGAAAAGCAGGGTGATATATTTACAGAGAACTTTTCGAACATTTGGCCTCATTAACTGAGTGGAAAAAGAATGATTAAAAACACCATCTGCTTTTAATTGAACTTTGTTTCAAATTCATCAGAATTCTATCAGCTTTAACTTCTAACTCGTGATTTTTACTCCTGAAAGTATGTTAGCAGCATACTACCCCATGCAGTTTACAAATGGCAAACAAGCCCTGCTGGTGGTGTCTGCAGATCTTCTCTACCAAGATCTCACCAAGTCAGTGCAAACCAGCCCAGCACAAAGGGCAGGCACCTGCACTACATGGAGCTGAACTGGAGGTACCGTGTGCTCCCTGAAGGTGTCTGAGACTAAGCCCTGAGAAAGATGACAGGGAGTCCAGCTGGCTGACACCACCCCGTGGTGCCATGGCCCATGTAACCCAAAGCAAATGCAATTTCCCAGAGGAGATGAGTGATGTTTCCCATTATTATCAGCAGAAAAAAGTAAAGCAGCAGCAGGAGAAGTCACCTCACTCTGGCTTCAGGGAAAAGTGCTAGCACGCAGGGCCATGAAGTTGCAGCTGCACTGGGAGACTAGAAAACCACTTTCTCCTAGGAACAGTGAAAGACGGGAATGATTTGTATATTTACTCCTGATTTATACCAGTTTGACACTGTTAAATTTATTCCAGTGGCCTCTCTGTATGTGGGAGCTTGTGTGACAGGAGTAGGTGACACTGCTTCATACCTGCAGGGGAGCTGGTTTCTGAAGGCAATACTTGTTCCCATGCCTGTACTATCATGGCCCTTTTTGCTGCCTACCTTTGACAAATACCTAAATATATGCAATCTGAAGTCAAAGAAGTGAACGTTTAAATTGCTAATTATGTACATATGTCTGTTATCAGAGCAGTAGGTTTTTTCTTTTCTAAGTATTGACTCATTATTACCAGAAGTTCTTCTGCAGCCTGCTGCTCAACAAAAGGTCAGTACATGACAAAGTCTGTGTTGCTCTCACAGCAATCACTGCTGAGCTCACAGAGTTAAGTGTGTTTTGGAGGAAGGTTATCCTTCTGAGATGATCCTAATATGCTGTAGGGTGCTGCCTTCATGCTTGAGCCCACTGGGACTCTGGCTGGGGGTAGTTCTCTAGCTACAGTTAAAATACCATACACATAGAAGGCATGGTCTATTCATCACTGGGTTTGCTGTATCAGGATAAAACACCAGCCTCGTGATAAAGCAATGGAAATAGCTGCACCCTGCAGGGGAAGTGAGGATGAATCCCGACCCAGGCAGAGACCCATTTTCTCCCCAGCTTATTCCCTTGTATCCTGAGCTCTGACCACACCAGCTTATATCAGTGCTATCTGTCATCGCACCTCCATTTAAACCCAAAAGCACTGCTCAGTGCACTCTCCCAAATAAGATGCACTTAGGGAGGCTGACACCAGTTTCTTAATCTCGTGCAACATCTGAGAGGTCAGCCAGGATTCTTTTCTGAACCCACCTAGGACCAGCCAAAAGGCACTCTCTGTCCAGAGCAGACAGGGAATGCTCAGGAAAATGTAACCCTCCCAGCATCCACCCAGAGTGGGCATGGGGGTTACAGCTGGTGGCAGCAGGATGCTCAGGGTGCCTGGATCGATGTGTCACCAGGACAGCAAGGAAAGAGTGCTGCACTGTGGGGAAGAATGACTTTGTTCCTCTCCTCAGATCAGTGTAAAGCAAATTATTTCTGTTACTGCTATTCTTGTATTAACTCTATTCTAGAGTTGCCACAATTTCATCTACCAAATACAAGTAGTAAAGATTAAATAATCTGTGTATTTCAAGTGATATATGTACACACATGCACATTTTGACATGTGAAAATATCAGACCTGATGTTCCTCCTCTCACTCCAAATACAAGGGACTTATTATTTGATTTATTGAACAAGAGAACGTCATGTCGTGAAGAAAAACTTTATTCCCCAGTGTTGCTGCTACTTTGGTGGAAAAAAACTACGTATGATTTTTACCGAAAGACTGCAGAAGGTGCACAGAGGACAAATTAACTTTGCCCCGTGTTTCAAGACCTGGGAGAATTTGTACATAGTTATGTCAGAATTCACTATCAATTACATCATACTTTCTCTCTTCAGGGTTTTTCCTCCACTTAACAGAAATCTTTTTTTTGCTTAACAGAGGATATCGCAGTTTCTGCCACAAGTTTAGCTCCAGCCCTTCTTACTCTAGCGTGTGACCTGCTCTCATTCTGAGGCACACAGCAGATAAGGCAAGGATGGCACCTGCAGATGGCAGAATTTCAGGAGCACTCACTGGGAGCCATTTGCTCCAGGAAATCACCTACACGCACCACGCCAAGGGCTTCACGCCAGGCACCCACAAGGAGAGCTGCCTGAAGACTCAACTGTAACCAGAAAAACAGGAGGGAAAGTCTAAAAAGTATCCTAATGCTCTGCACGTTGTGGTGGGATATAGTTTACTAAGGGTGCTGAACAATGCTTGCACCAAATTGTTTCCTTTTTGAAATTGGCACAAAAATCAAATCTCCTTTATTATCTCAAAGCACTCCATCAAACCTCTTGAAAATCCAGAGTTCAGTCATTCTTCCTCAGATGAGCTAACCACGTCCTGCTGGTTTATAGGCACAAATGCATTGCTTGTCTTTACTCATTCAGAAAGCCTTTCAAAATGTGTATACAGGGACATGATTTTGCCATCTGATGAGATTTTTGGGTGGCCAGATTCTTCAGCAAGTAACAGCCAGCACTAGTTGAAAACAAATGCCATTTCTAAAACTTTGGACTATTGTTTCTTCATGACTTTCAGAAATGCCCCCACATCTACTAACATATTTCTACAGTCCTTAACAAAAAACCAAAAGGCTCTTTACCCCCTTCTACCACACTAGGTGAGAGTCCTTATGAAAACAGCAAACTCATGTCCTTCTTCTCCTGAAAGAATCCATCAATGGTAGAAACATTGAATGTGAACATCAGTTCACATTAGGTGATCACTTAAACCAAAGCCCACAAGACACCAAAAGCAGAAGAAGAGATGAGAACCCAGAGGATTTCCAGGAGGTGTGGTGGCAGCTAAACCTGCCTTTCCTTGACCAGGTTTTCCCAGGGGACACAATGAAATTCCCAGGGACTTTCCTTTCCCTAGCCATGTCATGCACATGCACATGCACCTGCACATGAGGGTGGGACAGGGGCAGTTGTGACCACCCCAGCACACCAGGCTTCCAAAGAGGGTAGGAAAAGGGGCTCCTGAGAACAATGAGTCCTTTAAATGAGCTTTTGCCTGGACCTCTTCCCAATTCTGTCTCTCACCTGAGGTTACTAGCAAGGAGGTGACAAGAGGCGTGGGGGTGCCATCCAAATACTCTTCAAGGCAGTGCTGCACTGCCAAACCAAACCACCTGCAGATGCTGCTGGTTTCATGGCTCAGGCTGTGCCTGAGTTCACCAGTGCTGCCCATCCTGAGGCAGGGCTCTGCTCCCACTGGGAACATCCCAGAACACTGCTGCCTCGAAGAGGGCAAGGGTTGAGTCTGGCAGTGCTACTTGGCATGGGCCAAAGCAGGTTCAGGGCTGGCTTTAACAGTTTATGTGTGATATTATAATTTATACTGATTTTAGATAATTATGCTGCAGTGCCAGGGAGCACTCTCAAGTGCTTCTTAATCTCTTAGTGCAGACAAACCCTGAATGGTGCATGCCCTGGCCATTTCTGCAGCCAGTCCCACTAGCTGACATTTCAGATGAGCAGCCCTCTGTGAGTATTTCCCAGTGGCACACAGATGGGTGGCATTGTCTGGCTCCTTTGTCCTTCATGGACCATGGCACCTCTGTACCCCCCTGGGATCTCTTGGGTGCTCTGCTGCCTCACTGCCCCCAGCAGTACCCATGAGAGCGGCCCTGCTGATGCTCCCTAGGGGTTGGTTTGGCTCAGTCAAGACGGCTCAGAAGAAACTTACAAATACATGCAAGAGGAGGATTTCTGGTCTTGGTTGTATCAGTGTGGGCAGAGTGGTCCCTCTGAAACAAGCAGCAGCACTCAATTTAAACCAGCCATCCCAAGGTGTGGGTCCAGGCTTATATAGAACAAACCAAATAGACTGGAACAAACCATATAGACTGGAATTTGCCTTGATCTGGTCTATGGTAAAACTCTTTTCCAAAGCCACTTTGTGCCACTATCATTACTCGAGTCAGTGCAGTTACTCTGGACTTCTAACAACACAACAATAAACTGTTTAGATTTTTATCTAAATAGGTTTAAAAGCTGACAGCCTGGTTATGGGGACTGATGAGATTTCCTTTATTGACTGTGCAATCAGTGTGATTTAGAGTCTCCACAGGGGCCTTGCTGAAGGTTCTCCAAGACCCAGCTGTGATAAATCCCCCCCACAAGTTCTGCTGGGCACTGCTGCTGGAGACAGTGGCTGTGGCTCTGGGACCTTGTTCCTCCCCCTCATCTTCCCACCCTCCTGATCCTGCCTTCCTGGTGTCCTGACCTCCCATGGGGCCAGTTATTTGTCTGGCATCACACCCCTGCCTTCCCAGGTAATAAATTACTGCGGGAAGCAGCTTTGCACTGGACCTCATTAACCGCAAACACTGCCGTCCCTTTTCCTGCCACACCAAGCCAGCCAGACATCCGTGACTATCGGCAGCGGATACGCATTTCTCGAGCTCCCAGGAGGACCCACAGGTCTGTGGCAGATGGGGCACCGGGCTGATGGATGCACAGGGCTGGGGAAGCTAGTCACCCTCCTTGCCTCTTGGGATCATGTCCCAGCACAGCCTGGCCCTCCTTGTGATGCTCCATTCCTGTGCCATTGCAAGGGATTTGTGGACATTGTTAATATTGAAAAAAGTGGGAGGTAAGGTGAAGAGCCTTTTTTGGTGCTGTCTTGTTCCATTTTCAGAGGCAGCTGTTATTCTGAAAAAGCATCAGGCTTAAGCAAAATAGATCCACAAAACTCGAAGTGAAGTGTCAAAGTGCAGTAAAATTGATCCATCCCCATGCTATGGATGCAAGTACTGGGGCTGTGTCTAAAGAAAATAGCAATTTTTTTTCAATGTATATTGAAAGGTTGCTTTTTAATAAAGTTAAGTAAAAATTGATCTTGGGCCACCAGCATCCCAACATTCTCTGCCAAACAATTACCTACTATTTTCTTTTTATTTCTTCTCTACTTCCTCACCAGAAACAGAAAAATAAATAGTAGTTAGAAAAAAAGAAATGGGAAGAAGAGAGAGGAAAATATGCATATCTGAAATATTTTGTACAATGTTTCTAGAGACAACTTCGAAGAAAATGTAACTATTATTTGTTTCTCTTTTTTCCTCTTAACTCCTGTTTGTTTGGTTTGGTTTTTCAATGTAAACTCTTTCTTATTGGAAAATAGTCCATTTCTGCTAGCAGCCCTCGTTTTGAAGACCAGGAGGAACAATGGAAAACCAGATCAGCTGTCACGTGAAATGACAAACTTTTATATTTGGAAGCACTGAAGCTACCACTTATGACCCACACATCTCTGTGTTAGGGAACCATGCAGAGACCCCTCATTTTTTGTGGAAAAGTCTATTTGTCAGAGCTGACAATGTCATGAAGAAATGTCACTTTTCCGTGCAGAGATTCAGTCCTCGGCAATTTTCTTTTTGTTTCCCGGCCAGCACCTCGCTCCTGACTGAGGTCAAACTAAATGATGTAACGCTCCCTTCTGGCCTCGCAATCGATGGCCTGGTGGCCGGGTCTTCTCTCCCTGCTGACAGGAGCGTTCGCTGCAGCTGAGACCCCCCCGGGGACCAGGCTTTGGTCCTGGGCTCACACCACACTACCAGATGCTATGGGACGGTGTACACAGCACGCACTAACGTGAAACGTTTCTTGCAACGATGTTAAACCTCTCCAGAAGAAGAAGAAGAACAACAACAACAACAAAATCTTAAACTCTTCCCCTCACATAGATATAGCCAAGAAACCCGTCAGTTTTATTTTAGCCAACGTCCATTTACTTGTGCCTGAGGGTTTTATTTTATTTTTTCAGTTTTTCAAGGCTCTGCTGCCCTAACGCGGTGCCAGAGCAGTTTGACAGTGCACTAGTACCGTCAGGCAGTCTCTTTAAATTCCATCTCTGGCAAGAAGGGAGGGACTGCACGTCGACCTGGCCCCTGCTCATCTGACCCTGACTCCGCCCGGCTGCCGTGGCCCCTTTCTCGGGATGAGGGGAGCTCTGCGCTGCGGGGCAGGGACCACGAACCCGCGGAGCCCAGCAGTCCAGGACCGGCCCGGTGCCCTGGGAGCGCGTCTCTAATGCGCGGGAAGTCTTGGGGTTGCTTGTCACCAGATTCAGGCCCAGGCTGAGATCCCCGGCAGATCCTCAGCTATCTCTACGCCCAGGTCACACGCGGCAGCAGCAGCCGCATCCCCTCTCACGGCCGGGAAAGAGCGGGGCTGC